>PVJA010008636.1:31751-63822 GCA_004027025.1 Myocastor coypus | reverse complement strand
GTATGATTCTGTAAGTATTGCATAAGTCAATACATGAGGCACTTCACCGAAGAAAAAAGTATATGTAATTAAAGTTAGCACCTTTATGAATTTGTGAAACCCCTACCTGAAGGACAACTGTGTCTAAAATTGTATTTTAATTGATCAAGTATTTTGGTCAGGCCCATCAGCCAAAATTATGGCTGATTTTAAGATATGTCTGATGAAAGTAGAAAATCACCAAATCTATGCAGTTTATCATCAGACTTAGCCTTGCTGCGGCAGACGCCAAAGAACTAGTTCAGCAATTATGCCTTAATGTCATCCCATTTTCATTTATCATTTTACTAATGCACCAAGAGCTGAAGTGTAAGCCTTTGAAGGCAAGCTTGGTCAGCAGCCACAGAAATACGAGCTGCATTTTGCCGTTCCCTGGCTTTGTCGTAAAAGGGGTCTTGCCTTCTTAGACAGGGGACATGGCATTTAAGTTAAGTTCACATAACCTTTTAAGTAAGGACATTAAAAAAAATTTAGACTAGGATAAGTACATCACCAGTAAGTGGTAGAATAAATTGTAGCCGCGTGTCAAAAAATAGGTCATCGTAATGAGTGTGTGTAAAGCTGGAATTTTCCTTTAGAAAATGTCAGGGTTTTTTTTTTTTTTTCTATAAACTAGTAGTACATTTTATTAATAACTATTCTTTATAGTGTGTTGTCAAATTACTGGCTTATTAAATGCCAGATATTTTTTAAATGATGCTTTAAAAATGAACATGGCATAAAGTTGCAGTGTGAATGGAAGGATTCCATTTGGTCATTTCACACAGCGAACTTGTTCGGCATTGAGTGTGTTTCCATAGCTAATTAACTGTTTCTGGTTTAAGCCAGAAACAAAGCATTCTGAGACAGCGGAGTTCAGGATTATAGGTCACTTTGGAAGTGCATACAGTACTGTAGACTCTTAAAAACAGCAGAGGTCGTTCTTTCAGTAACACCTGGAGCCTGTATGACATTGATATCATGTCCTCCCTTGATTCCCTGGCCACCAGCGACACTTGAAAGGAGCCACTTTTCAAGGCAGCCTGCTGCATCTTCAGGTGGCTGGCTCCATTAAAAAGCATTATTTTGAACCCGTTCCGACTTGATACAACCAGTGTTCCACGGCTTGTGTTCGGTCTTGCTGTGATGCTGCACTACAAGTCCTAAAAATAGCTGATGGCAGTTAAAGACCGATTCCCTCCCAGGTTTACCAGATGCCTGGGCTAGCTCTCGGGGAAACAGGGTAGGTAAAAATACTCTCATTTCAACCAGATATCTGCAGAGCTCCTTATTGAATGAATAGAGATAGAAATGTTGGGTGGTGTAGTGGAGAGGTTGAGAGTCGGGAGCTGGTTAATGGGTCCATGTGATCCAGGAGAGCTTGCACGTCGCTGCATCCGTGTGCATACACACAGATGTGTGTAGGTATCTGTGCAGTATTTATGTCTGTAGCCTGGTTACCGCCCGCATCTGTATCTTAGATTAAAATGTTTCTATTTGAATTCATGATGAAGCTGAGATCCTTGACTGGCGCTGATCAGGCTGCGTCTAGAAGCCCCTGTGAGACAGTGTGGATGCGGAAAGGGAGTTATCCCCGGGCTAGCGTGACTCGTACCCTTATTTATTTCAGGTCTCTCGCTGGTAAGTCCACATTTCGGACAGCTGCGGTCTGACGATATTCGCCAACTGGGAGTTCTCCCCCATCAGCCCTCGGTCTTACTTTGCTTCACTGTGCTGTCACTGCTTATCACGTATTCATCCGTCGACTTGAAGCATATGACTGGAAGTTAAATGGCCACGTTTTCCTAGTTGTCATGGCCAACATTCTAAGCCCCTTCCTCCTCCCCACTAAATGCTGTAATGGTCAGGCACGAGCTCTGGCATGAGCTTTGCGTTAGGTGGAAGAATAAACTTAGCAGAGCATGGCTATGGGGGCGAACCTCAGAGCCGCAGTGGGACCGCAGAGTGCTCTCTGCTGCTGTGTAAGCCAAGGCACCTTGGCATCTCCCTGGCATCTCCCTGGCATCACCCTGCATCACCCAGTAGCGCAGCATCAGATAACAGCGCATTCAGGTGCCATGCACATGCTCAGAAAGGGCAGGTGATGACGTCATGAACAGTTTGGGCCCCTGCGTCTCTCAAAGATTGGCCATTTCCTCTCATTCACAGCCTTCCTCCTGTGTGCTGGGGTCTGTGCTAAGTGTTTCACGTCATTGATCTTCTCCGTAAAGGTGCAGCACAGAGTCAAAAACAAAACAGAATCTGAAACACCACTGTAGTATATCCCAGGCCACACTTATGTCGTCAGGGAAAGAGGGTATGAGCCAAATCTAAATAGGACTGACTGCAAGGTTAGGAGAGAGGTCTAATGGCGAGGATCTCAGCAGTATGTGTAAATAAAGTTTTGTTAGAAGACAAAGAGATTATAATGGAGACGAAGGCAATTTTGGAGAAAATATAAGAGCTAGGTGTGAAGGTTGAAGGCGAATGCAGAGGACTGGGAGGATGTGGAGGGCTGTGGGAGTCCTGGTGGGCCCAGAGCTGTGGGGAGGGTTGCAGCCCTGTGGAGCTCAGCCTTGTTTGTTGCCATCCTGGCGGATGTGATGGCTCCCAGAAATTTCATCACTATGCAGAGGGGCATAAGCGGAGTGCATGCCAACACAGGGCACAGATGGTATCTATCCCAAGGGGCTGGACTGGGCCGGGGCAGGAAACTTAGGTGTTATGTTGGTTTATGCATTAATAAAATATGAAGGAAGAGAGAGAGAGAGAGAGAGAGAGAGAGAGAGAGAGAGAGAGAGAGAGAGAGAGAAAGAGAAAGGGGGAAGAGAGCGCCAATCTAATGTAAGAAAGTAGAAGCCATACCAGAAAGCAGTCTACACAAACAGACCATTCTCTGTATTTTAAAAAGTATTTATGGAGTAGACGCTGCCCCAAGTGGACTCAGATGGGGGATTAGTTTGTGCTTAATACGTGCCGCAGGCTTTGCTAATTGTTTCCCAAGCATCCATTGATTAAGGCCTTGCAATACATTTATGAGTACTTTGAATAAAAATTTTCCCTACTGATAGGGCCTGCATCATAAGGGTTTTATTTTGCTGATTGAGAAAGAAGGCAATCAGACAGTAACACGCTTTGTGGAGCTCACACAAAGTAAGGTGTGAGCAGTGGGCACAGTGCCAGGTGGGAAGGGCCGCTGGCTACTCCTACCCTCTTTCCGTGCTTGGCGCCCTGGACTTGTCTGGATATATCTTGCCCACGTGATTGGCTGCTCTTAAAGATACTGCTCTAAGCCAGTTAATAATAATGTCAGCTACGCTGTGTCACGTGACAAATACCTCAAACACATGAAAGGTGTTAATAACAGGGCCAAGGGCATGGGTAGAAAGGAACCCTGATAGAGTCAGGACTTTAAATCTAAAGACATTCTCAAATAAAAGAGTTATTGTAAAAGGACTAATTCCTAAACATGAAATACATTCTTTTAACGTGCAATTTCATAAAAATTCAACCCCCTAAATTCAGTTAAACAATGAAAACTTCAGAGAAAACCAGTACTGAGGATGCACAAGAATTTGCAACATTCCCAGCACAATCCAGTAGATGGCAGGGTACCCAAGCGTCTGAAGTGGGCCCCAAAATTCCACTTCTGACCAAGCGCAGTCTTATTTTTCATGGCGTCTTAGTTAATTTATAACGCCAAACATAAGAAATCATGTTGACTTGGAATACAACGGGTGTGAGCGCTACAATGGATGAAGTAGCTCGGAGCCACGATGGGCGTAAATAAGTCCTCCCTAGTGAGGGGCGAGGTCGCTGTCCATCTGAACGGTGAGAATTCAGGGGCACATTCCTCGTCCAGGTATGGAGGCCGCAGACGATAGCCAGGCCTCTCGGCCTGGCTGCCTCTTCACCACAGGCTCACCCAGGCAGGAGCTCACCTGGTCTGCAGAGGATAAATGATGACACACAGAGGAAAATATTTGAACTGGTCAGCACCCCCAGCCAAGTCGACACACATCTACTGCCACATACTGTGAAGCCTCCAAGCTGAATGAGGCTGGTGAACAGCTTCCGATGTAACAGCTGAGAGCTCTCTGCAGCTCTTTGGTGTGTAGAAATAGCAATGTTTGTTAGAGAGGAAGTCAATTTCCTTAGTGTCCACCCATACAATTCACCCCACACACATACACACAGGTTCCATATGGGTAGCTAGGAATTTTTTTTTTTTCTATGTCTAGAAGATAGGAAGGTAATTTATGTGTACAAGTGAAAGGTAATGTAGAATAAAGAGGATATTAGTTAGACATTTTAGTCCTCAGCTAGGAATTTAAGGCTAATGGCCTCCATCTGATCCAAAAGCCAATTATGCTAATGGTGCTCTTAGATGTAAAAGCTGTGGCTATAAGTCAACACAGACCTTTGGTACCCAGTGTGTTTGCCTGGGCACCAGAGTGATCTTTTTCTTGCCATTGCCTGGCCGTACTCAAAGTTAAAATCACTTTTCTCCTTTGATACGTGCATGACTTGGAAGGTAATAAAAAGGAAAGAAGTGGAGGCTTTTATAAGACCACAAAAGGAGAATCCTCCAAGCTGAATCTAATGTTATACTCAGAGGTCCTGGGGAAAAAAAAAAAAAAACCCACATGTCATTGTACAAAGAAAAGTTGTCGTCTTTCTAGCTATGGTTTCGCCGAGTACAAGACTTTGATTTCTTTTGTGCAGAAGGTTAAGGGTTGAGATGGGTTAATACACACAAGCATTTGTTAATCTCAGTCTATTAACTGTACAGGTTTATTGACTTCACAAAGGGTAACTTGGTGAAACAACTGCAGGGCAGGAGCAGAACTCAGCTTGGTGTAATATCAGCCTTTAGCTTCTTTCCCCCGTCTCCACACCCAGCCGGGCCAGCAAGTTACTTCTGTGCCTGAGATGAGTTGCTCTCTTAATTTCAAAGATAGTCTCATAATCATCAAAAACTCCCATTTCCAAGTTGAATCTCCCTTAGTTCACCTGAAACCCTTGTCCTCCAGGAAGAGTGGAAGATGCTGCCACTTGCCAGTAGCTCTCGCCAAGGAGATTCTATCCCTGTCACGTTCCTTGGCTTCTCTAATTGCTAAGAGTCGTTGAAGGGTGGAGTTTCGAAGGCCGTCTTTGCAGGCTCTTCATGGTGAAGGACTGACCTCCTGATAAGGGATAGCAAGCCTTCTCCCAGCTTGGCGCTCTCAGCCAAACAGTGAGAAAAGCTGCCATTTAAATTTGCAGCCACATGTGTAACTCCAGAAGGAGTTATATATTAAATAATGTAAATATTTAAATCCCCAGCATGATGTTATACGCATAGCAATACGCTAGGATCCATATTTGGTGATTCTCACAGGGAGACAGAAAATCAGTCACATCCTAGTTTGAATATTGAGCTTTCCAAATATTCGGGTTGATAAAGCTTGAGAATTACTACCCTATTGCCCTTAAAGCAAATAAATGAAACTTTCTTTTGTGGGGGGTGGGGAGGCAGTAATGGCAATTGACCTTGTGCTTGCCGGGGCAGGTACTTGTCCTACTGAGCTATCTCCCTGGCCACACAAATGAACCATTCTTGATCAACGTTACCTTATTTATAAAATTAAAATGATTAGCTTTAGACTTCTGAGGTTCTCTTTATCTCAGAATTATTTGAGAATGGCAGTCATTCAAACAGGGAACCAAGACTGTCAAAATATTGTGTCTAACCATCTTAGCGTTGATTTTGATCACACAATGTGCATAGTTTTTAAATCCTAAAAAGCAAAATGATGCTAACACCACCTGCAAACTTCTATGAGAAGCAGCAAACGTTCATTGTGTTAAAAAGTGATGGTTGTGATAAAGATAAAGGTGAATTCTCAGCTGTGGGTTGGAGCAACTGCTACTCCATTAATTAGCTTTTATTTTGGTCTCTCTAGGGAAGGCTTTTTTTCCCCTTTCTTTCCCTTGAATAAGTCACCATGCTGAGTGCAAATATTCACTAGACCTGGCTCCAGCCTGCATAAAAGGTGATTTAAAAAACCAACTGACAATGTAGATATCATGCAAAATTGATATTTGGGGGTAAACATTAATGTTTCTGATGGAGGTAAAAAAAAGATCTACTGAGATAAAGAAACAGAATTGAAGATATAAAGCCAATACTGAGTGTGGAGACTCAATAGTAATAAATAAAAATGGTACCTGGGAAACACCCAAAAAGATTTTTAAAATTTGGAAAAGATCCTCACTCAGTCTGGAGGGTGATCATTCTATCTGGAGGAAGTCGTCAACATGAAGTTCGACTTTATATTCCTTTTTTTAATTTCAGTGAGCTTGTACCTTCTGGCCAAGGCCAGCTGCATTTAGATTTTATTTATTATTTATATGATGGCCCGCTCAGCCTGCCCTGGGGGCATGGTTGGTGCAGCATGTGGTACCAGAGATCCAACCTCGGTCCCTGAAGTTGCCCAAGGTTGCCTGAGCAGGCCCTTCAGACCCCTGAGCTATCTCGCTGGCCCCTTGACTTTAAATTCTGAGCCCAACACTAACCAAGGATGTTTGTTTCTCAAAGTTCTTTTTCTTCTTTACTGGTAACTCCTCATTTAGGACGTAGCTCTCTGCAAACCTCAGGATGAGGAAAAGCTGTACAGTCACCACCCCCAACTTGCTTAGAGACGTTCTCTCTCCTCTCCTTTTAAATTTTTCTACAGCTTGTCCGCCCCTGACCTGGTCTGTACCTTCACGTGGGCACAAATGCTCTGTGACACGGTCATCCTGCCATTCCACTTCCTGAAGGGAAGACAAGGTTGTTTCAATAGCATGCCCAGTCCTCTCGCCCTCCTTGGAGAGGAAGCAAGTGGCGGTGGGGATGTGGGAGCCGGCATGTCAACACCAGGCAGAGTAAATGTTTGAGCGCTCGCTAGGAGTCTTTGCTTTGGGCAGCGCCGCTGTTTGCAGAGGCTGAGGGGGCAGAGAGAGGCCGTCCTCTCAGAGCTGCTTTTAGGATTTCACTGTGGCGAGGGGAGGGGTCTGGGGGCCTGGGTGCCACACACCAGCTGCACCAGAGGGCGACCGCCTGCACTATTAACCATCAGGCTTACTGTTCTATACCTAGACTAATGTAATGTTTTATGCTTTCTTTTAATGGTCTTCATAACTGATAGCATTTCCTTTATTTATTTATTTTAGCTAGTGAATTTTCCTTACTCAGAAAACCACACCTAAACTAGCTTTAGCCTGATTTTGCCTAGCGTCTGCCTAGGAACTGGGGAAGCAAAGATACATTTTGACGTTGTGATTCTCAGAGACAGATAATTGTACACACACATTACTTTAGTCTTTGACATTCTTGTATATACATTAACATTTGAAACTTCAGAAGGGGCACTTAGAATAACAGACCAAACTGGAAGCAGACAAACCTACATCCTAATTGTGGTTCTAGAGTCATAAGGTCTGGCGTACATCATCCTATAAGTTCAGAATTTTAGTTGGTGAAATGAAGTAGTTAAACAGAGTTCTACGCTCTCTTTCAGCTCAAAATGATATCCAGTGATTCCTTGATGACTAAAAGAAACTGGCCCTTATTAAGTGGATAAATTGCCCTCAAATTAGCTTTAATTCATTTTGCTTACATATTCCTTAGTACATGGAATATACAAGGAAATTACTACATTTATTTGAAAGATCTGAATACTGTTTGGCTATGTAGTCTACGATTAATGTGAAATTAAGTTACAGAATTGAAAAACACAGGAAGCGTGAGCTTGGTGGCGAGTCGGTAGCCTTTTAAGGACCTTCATCTTAGAATGTGTTTTAGAATTAGGCCCTGCACCATCTGAGGCCAGGAGAGGAGAAAGAAGCCATATAAAATCATGGCGACCTCGGAGAGAATCCTTCCTGCAGAAGAAATCAGACTTCCTCTTTCCATGAACCTGCGTTTCCTACTGAAACCTTTCGGTGCAGTGCAGAAGGCCTCTCTCTCCCCCGCAGTGACTTTTGGGTAGAAAATTACACGTCTCTCAGGGCTTTTGCTCGAGTTTCTCCCTTATGCAGCCCTGACATTTCTGCAAATCTCCTCTAAGCATGATGAGAGCTCCAAGTGGCTTTTTATTTGGAATGCGAATTGTGACTTAGGATTATCAAGGAAGCCTTTTGTTTGGCTTTTATTGAAGTATGTCAACAGCTGTCAGCAGTAGCACTCGCTCCGCCTGCTGCAGCATGATCTATTGATATGTATACAACGATATGTTATAAATTGAAATAAAATATGCATTTTTTCATAATTTATCAGCATTATGATGGCACAAAAAAGGCAGTCTTATGAATAATACAGAGCTCTTCCGCGGGCATTATGTACTGTAGGTAATAAACACCGCCTCTGCCCTGGACTGGCAGCAGACTTGGAAAGCAGAATGCATTAGTTTAGCCCTGTGATAATAAATCATTTTAGTACGTTGGGAGGCTCCGGCTAGCTTCTCCTCCTGAGGTCTGAAAGCACAGCATGCCACACGCCTCTCGAAGGTTCCCGAACTGTGTCACGCACCTCTCGTTCTTCTGGGCCATGTTTGGAGGGAGCAATATGGTTAGATAACACATGGCAGCGCCGCTCAGGTACCGACGTGGTGGCGTCTGCTGTTGTTTTGCGACCTGGAATGGCTGAGCTTGTCCTAATTGGCAAGATAGTTCTCCTTTGTGTTTCCATTTGCAGTGTGGTGTGTGTCTCTAAACAATAAACGTTGTTCCGTCATCCCGCGCACCTGCTCTAAGTGACAGCGCCCCGCCTTCTGAGCTATCTTTGCACTGATGAGAAACCAATAAGTCGATCCTGTTCTTAGTTTATCCTCTTAAAAATAGAAACCCCAGTAGAAACTTTTTCTTGCCTCATCAGCGGCCATCAGGTTATCTTTATTTCATATGCTTGGAATGATAAGAAACCAGCCTTGTTGGTAGCAGACATGAACTGATAGAAACATGTTTACATCAATTTGGTCACACGACCCAAGCTTTCCAGATATGTTGCCATTCCCTACAATCACAGCACAGGGCATCATTTTTCCATATGTAGAAAAGGTCCCCTTTCAGTCCATTGTTTCAGCTGGGAGTATGTTCTGGGATTCGTCACACCTACAATTTCCTTATGTGGCAACCAAGATCTGAAATATAATAATGACACACTGGAATGAAATACCAGCTGTTATGTGGGAGGTGATATATCTCTATTTTTTCATTGCATCCTTATTTTTTTGTATTACAAGTACAGTAATTAATTGTGAGGCCGTGATTGGCTGGATTTAGTGTTTAGATGGCTTCCCGGGCCTGTGCTGTCTTATCAGAGTGGAGTGTCCACACATTCTGCTCAGGCCGATGCACGCTTAAGAAGGCCATGATTTGGAGCATCTGCACAGTGCCATTTACAGCACCATTAGTGAGCTTATTTTGAATGTTCAAACTAATTAGAGTCATAAAACTATAATAATAGTGGATCCTAGTCCACCAGCATATCAGCCAGTATATGAAGGAGTCCTGAAGAACACTTGGCTTGGAACAGGTGGAAAGTAAGAGCCTGGGTCCACGGCTCCTTCATGCTACACACAGGAAACTGCAGGGTCTGGGCAGAGCAGCTATCAGTGGAGCTGCGTGAGGAAATCAGAATTGGTGCAGTGCGGGGCCTCTGACTCCACGTGCACTTGGCCTCATTTGGGAGCAGACATGCACCGGGCGCAGCTCATAAGGCACAGCGCGGCTCTTGTCCCATTCCAAATGGCTCATGCGTGGCCTCTGTTCTGCACCAGCAGGTCCTCAAAAGCTGGCTCCACAGAAGAAATTGCCACAGTCCAGTGCAAGGATTAGGGTGGCACAGTCACCGTGGTGACAGCCTTCTGTTTGTCTCCAGATTAGGGGTGGGAGAGAAAATAGCAGCGCGAAGTCGCCTCCCCATGGCTTTGTGAGCGCAGCCCAGGTGAGGAGGTGGAATTTGGGCTCCATCGTGCAAGTCAGATCTCCAGTGCAGCTAGCTAGGAGTTGTTAAAAAGAATTGGAAAATTTGATACTGAGTAAGGCTCGTTGTCAGCTGTTAGGCATAAGGGCGCCTGTACATGGGTGAGAGGCCAGCAGAGCGCACTGAAACAGCTGGCGGTGCCTGGCCGCTGGTGCACGTGTAACTGGAGATTTATGGGCTGCTTTGCAGCCGAGCCCTCTTAGCCTTCCCAGCGCGAGCTCACAGGAGGGGTGATTTGCAGCACCGTGGTTGGCTAGCGTCTCCCTTACATTCACCTATGGGAGATTTCGTCATAAAAAAAATGCAAGGCAAATTGTCAAACAGTCTTTCATAGAGAATTTTGCACTCTGCTGAGTAGAGGCTTTTCATAAAACGCCAGTGGACGAAGGGATTCGCTGTCCAGGAAGTAGCCACAGCTTGTCTCTCTCTACCTAGAAAGAAAGTAAACAGGATACTGACTGGTCACATGTTCTGTGCAGGCCCTTCTATTCATTTTATCAAGAAAAACGTAAAATCTAGGAAATACTTTCACATATATATTAAAAAGCCCTCAATCTTCGGGGAAATGGGCACGTAGTCACACAGCGTTCTAGGACCAGATGCACGCTGCCAGGTCTGCATGCAATTCAACTTAGGAGAAAGGTCTAAAAAAATGCAAACCCCTGTGTAGTTATTATTTAACAAGCTTTTATGGAATAATTCTGAAATAGATCCTCTCCAAACCTAGGAGGAATCATTTTTTTTTTTAATTTCTTGTTTCATAACCCTTGTTTGTTTATTCACTCATTTTTATGGCTGGCTCAGCCCGCCCCGAGGGCAGGGCTGGCGCAGCATGTGGTGCTGGGGATCGAACCGCGGTCCCAGAAGCCGCCCAAGCTTTCTCAAACAGGCGCTTTAGACCACTGAGCCATCCCGCCAGGACCTAGGAGGGATCATTTATTTTTTACTCTGATGCCCGCGAAGTAGGTGTTCAAAATCTTCTCATTTCTCGTACTCTTGTGACCTACCCGCTGCTTTCCCTGGGTCTAACATGGGCGGTGCTATTGTACTTTCTTTCTTTTCTTTTTTCTGTTTTCTTTTTTTATGGTACTAGGAATTGAACTCAGGACCTCACGCTTCCCAGGCAGGGGCGGCAGTGCTGAGCTGCATTCTCGTTCCTGCAGTGCAGCTTTCACACTGAGCACTGTCGTGTGTATAGTGATAATTAGTAGTTACATTATTCACTTATCAAATAGTCTTTGAATTCACTTATCTTGGCAAAACAAGCAGAGGATATGCTGCTTGCTTCCAAATGAGTTCCAACATTGCTTCTTTCGTCTTCCTTGGGCCGTGCTACCAATAGCATCAGGTACTATAAGCTCTGTGATAGAGCTTCTGAAATATCTCCAAAATATTCAAATACTATTATCCATAGGGTTCTAAGTGCTACTTATACAACTAACATGTAAAGGTATTTCATTTTTTTACTTTTTTCTTGTTTCAGAACTTTTGTTTGTTTATTTTTATCGCTGGCTCAGCCTGCCCTGAGGGCAGGACTGGCGCAGCATGTGGTGCCAGGGATCGAACTGCAGTCCCTACAGCCGCTGAAGCCTTCCTAAGTGGCACTTTAGACTACGTAGCCATCCTGCTAGGCCCATATAAGGGTACTAAAATAGCTTTTCATTTTGGTTTTAGGAACACTATAGGCATTATTGATGCTAAATTCTTAAATACTAATGATCGGAAACTCATTTGTTAACTAAAAAGTCTTCTAAAATGTAAACTTTAAATGGAAGAACCAGGTATTTAAACACTTCAGGTGGACTAAAGCATCTGCTTAGGCAGAGCACAGAGGCCAGGGTTCAGTCCCCAGCATGCCGCGCCTACCCTGCCCCAGGCCCCCTAGAGGCGAGATGAGAGGGCGATTGAGACTAGGCATGGCGGCACACGCCTGTAATCTTAACACTTGGGAGGCTGAAAACAGAATCATTATGAGTCTGATCTACATAATGAGACCCTGTAGACGCTGTACTAAACACATATAAATAAATTAATCAAATAAATAAATAAGTGGGAGAAACAAGAAAGTCACAGCCTTGCCTCACACATGCTTGTGTG
This sequence comes from Myocastor coypus, assembly GCA_004027025.1. Lineage (NCBI taxonomy): Eukaryota > Metazoa > Chordata > Mammalia > Rodentia > Myocastoridae > Myocastor > Myocastor coypus. The sequence continues at coordinate 51,698 of PVJA010008636.1, read as the reverse complement.
TATGAATGTGAGAACACCAGCGTTTCTGGGGAACAGCTAGGACGGCATTTCAGCCTCAGTTTTCTCCTTCGATAGCTGCATCAACTGTGAGAATATCTCAGCTCCATCACCTGGAAATTGGGAATAATGATCATCATAATTTTTGGACGGTTCTAGCCTGTCCCATGGATATTCTTTATCTGTTATAAAAGCATTGTTTATCCTGTGTCTGTCAGGTGTTTAGTGTCAGGCGGGCAAGTGACATTTCTGGCTATTACTGAGATGAGAACAGAGGAGCCTTGGTTTGTACATTTCAGTAATTCAAAATCATAAACAGGGCCATGAAGAGAGCACGGTTTGTGAAGGGCATAACACAACGTTGTGTACATCACGAGGGAAGGTTGTGGTAGGATCGGCACAATTACTACCTCTCGGTGAAGAGCCGCCATTACATCCATCGTGTTTGCGAGAAGGCACCCCACTCCACCACACCTATTACCCCAAACTCAGCTTTGCTAAGAGTCTCAGCGGAAGAACCCTGAGCACTAAAAATGAAAAGAAGCCAGGAGTAAGAGAGTGAGAAGTCTGCTGGCCCAGGGAAGCAGGCCAAAGGCCTGCTCATCTACACGTTCACGTTCATCATGTTCAAGGACACGGAAGCTTCTAGAGCTCTCAGCGATCACAGACATCCCGGTACAACATCCGTGCCACAGCTCCGGCACCACTGAGCTGGCGTTTGTCAGTGTTTGGCAAAAGAGATGCAGGCAGCCGGCGGACATCAAGGCAAAAAGGGAAGCATGAATGTCGGGGGTAAGAGAACGATGTGGATCTGATATAATGAATCTTAAGCAAGAAAGTTGTAACTGGGAAGTTACAGTTAGAGTAAACCGAGAGACAGAGCAAACTGGGCCAAAGAGCAATGGAGGAACCTGAAGGAGAAACGTGTTAAGAAGCCTCAGAAATACCTGGCAAAGGAGGGAAAATCTGTCCCAGAGGTTGGCCTTCCTGGAGATGACATGCAGAAAGATCTGGCTTTATGTTGTGGATAGCACGAGTGCAGGATATGCAGAGGAAGAGAAAAACAGCCGAAGTCCGAAGGTCGCAGGAGGAGGAGGTAAAGGTGCAGTAAGAGGCATGCGCTCACCGCTTCCATGGCGGGACTGTTTTTCCTGCTTTGAATCCTCCGTGACAGGACCCTTTCTGCACTTGTGTTTCCTGCTGCTTTCTGGGTGCAGTGTGTGGTTTACGTCTAGAGGATCCCAAGAGTCTCATGTGTGGGTAGGTGGGGTTTTTCTAAGGCGACTGGGTCCTGGGGGCTGGCAGCTGGCCAGCTGTTGGGAAGTGGGTTCCAGCCAGAAGTGGAGGGGCCTGGAGTTTAGCCCCCCACCCTGCTTCTTGCTTCTCGTTGCGTCTTGTCCACCAGGACCTTCACCATGTCATTCTGCTGGGGGCCAGGCATCTATGGACTACAGTGGGAGCCCAAAAATAAACCTCTTTTCCCTTAAAAGTAAACCAAAATAAGCCTCTGCCTTCTATGGCTGCCCAGGTATTATGTCCCAGCAATGAAAGAAGTCGATAGAACAGAAGTAGTCCTAAGAAAGAACCCAGAAATTCACTTCTTACGCATGCGTGATGTGAGCGCGGCTGTGGCTAGGCCGCGCGACGCTCCTTGTCGGTGCTGGAGATGCGCTCCGTGCGCTGCAGCTGGACGCTGCCCTGTCGACGTTATGCCTTAAGGCACCAGGAAAAGGGCTGCAGGACATGAAGTGTGCACTTTGGGAAGAACCAGCAACCCAGAGGGTTGAGCCCATACCAGGCCATTAGGAGTAATGTTTTCAACTAAGTTTGACCAAAGTGTACGCACAAGACAGGATAGATACCAGCTACTTTCTCTTAGTTCATTGAGAATAAAAGACTGTAGTAATATTGTTTAGACAAGATATTGTGTCTGCACCTTGTCCTCTGAATAACTACTGTGAAACAATAAGAAATGTATTAATTATTGTAACTGTCTTACTAACCCAATTTGAAACTGTTTTATTGCTATCTTATTTTTCTTTTCTCATTAAAATGAACAAAAATTAAAGGTTTTTTTTTTAACACACAGCCCCTGAATCCCAGTATCCAAGTACCTGTGTGAATGCTTACTGTGGGCAGCAGTTCTCAGTGGCTGATGTCTGAGCTATGGCTCAGACCTCAGCAGCCCTTGCCCTTGGTGACTCCCCTGCCTCTGTGAGTCCTTTGCTTCCTTCCCCCCCTGCTCTGTCTGAGCATGGTGGACGTGTGTGCAGAGGTCAGTAGAGACTGCTGCAACTATATTATAGCCAGGCAGGGAAAGATGTTGGTAACTTTCAACCACATTCTGTCAGCCAGAAGCAAGCCATGAGGTTCCACCTAAATGCAGGGCATCTTGGGAAAGGCAGCCTTTGGAGGCTGACAAGGAAAGCTAGCATCGCATCTGCTGTGGCCTCTACAAGCTTCTCTGCTGAATGTTTCCCCCGCCTCCCAGATCCTACAGTTCTGCCTCCCCTGTTTGCACTTTGTCAAGGGCCATGGCCCCTGATGGCGGGGAGCATGGAGTCACTGGCTGCTCCCTCTGCTCCTTGCTCAGCAGAATGAATGTCCTGGCAAGGTGCCAGTGATTTGGGGGCTTTCTTGAGAATCTGTCACTGTTACCTGTTTTGAAAAAGTATACTCACCACCAAGGCGGATCTGTAATATGTTGTACTCCAAGTGGCAAAAATAACTCATCCTGGCAAAAGGAAATCACCCTAGAAATTACCAGAGGATGTGACATGGATTATTTAGTGTAATGGCTGAAGGTGTTTTCGGTAAAATGCAGTGTGTGCTGTGTTCCTCAATCCCATTTGTCCTCTTAAAATTAATTTCAGTAGTGTTTCACAGTTACCTGTTTAATTATTCATTCCAGATGTCACAGAGAATGATACAGTACTGTGAAATAAAGCCAATAAAACCAGCTTCTAATGCTAGATATCAAATCTGGGAAGTATGGCCATTACAAATAAACAGGAATTTGTCTTGCTTTCTCCTAAGTATTCTACAGAGACATGTCACGCAATAAACAACAGCATTGCTTGGATTAATTTGAAGATGTTTACATAAATACACTGAGAGTTTTGCAGTGTCGCTTCTTCTACAGTTTGTTTATAGCACAGAAATATGGGATTCATGGGCAAAATATTCCCCTGTATCCTCCATGCCATGGGAACACTCACCTGCGGGCAGGAGCATGTGCTGTGGAGGGAGGCAGGCTTGGGGGTGGGACTTCCTTTGGCACTCTTGCCATGTGGATGTCTCGTCATCTTGAAGGCCATTTCTCACCTATAAAATATGCTGCACAAAGTTACTTTGTCAACTGAAACCTGCATTCCTCTTCAGCAACTATTTTTGACTTGTCCCTCTGCTTAAAGTGATTAATTTCTGTTAATAATTTTACATAAATTATAAATGACAAGATTGGTTTCAAAGACAGAGAACTAACGTGAGTTGTTATGCCTTTTAAAGAGCACTAAATGAGAAAGAATTCATTTTGAATATTAACATTTAAAATTATTTTCCTTAAAATATTGTGTTATAAAAATAGAATGATTTTAGAACTAAACAGCCTTATTACATTTGAAATGATTCTAACTTTATTAACTTGAATTATCTCCTTTTAAATCTAAGCTTCAGAAGCCACTTAGAAATAAAGGTATAGGCTTTTTTTATTAAAAGCAAGATAATAAAAAAACAATTTTTTTTTCAAAAATGTGTATTTTGAGACCTTGAACATAAAGTTATGGATATCTCCTAAAACAAAAATAAAAACATAGAAAATTAAAGCAAGGGTGAACTATTCTTAACATCTTTCTAAAAGGAAATACATGGGAAAGCGAGGGGAATTGTCAGGGAAAGTAGAGAAATGCCTTCCGCTGGACAGAGGCATGAATCCTCTTTGCAAAGCCTAAGGTCTTGCAAAAACCAAATCACGGTCATGATCATCGCAGGGCATCTCCTCTCCTCTCCGTAGCACTGGGAAGGATAAGGAAGCCCTTATCTCCAATTTGTGAAGATAATATTTCCAGCTAGCATTCCACGAAGGATCAAGCTTTGCTTAAACTTTGAGTTCATCTTAAACACAATTTTAGAAAAGCAGTATCTTGAAGAGTTACCTATACTCTTTCGAAGGAAACTCCTTGAAGATAAACTCTGGCCACAGAAACCAAGAAAGTAAAATTTCAGAATTAAGAAATATTAAAAACACTCCATTGAGGTCGTTGACAAAGAATTGTTACATTTTCATCTATAAATTAAAAATTAGTTCCTGTGGATAGAATGCAAATTTATTTAACTCAAATATAAATTTACTGAAAAGCTGGAGCCTATTAACTGTGCTGATACAATCTTTCTCTCTAGAAGACAAAAAATAAGCACTTAGGAAAACCAGAAAAAGCACAGCAAAAATTCCAAAATAAACATAGTGTGCTAATTCCACTGGTCCCTTAAATTAAGCAAACAAAAACTATCTATGGAAGTCACGACCCAGTACAAAATATACATATACATGCAACATACACACTTTATAGTGTTCAACATACATTCACACTATAAAACATATTTTAGGTAATTGATAGAGTGAAAAAAATATTTTATCATAATGCTAAGAGTTTTTTTACCCTTTTTGAGACAGGCTCTCATTGTGCAGATCAGGCTGACCTTGAGCTTACTTTGCAGCCCAGGGTGGTCTCAATTTGTACCGATCCTCTTGTCTCAGCCTTGCAAGTGCTGGGATTTCAGGCATGTGCCACCATGCCCAGCTCAAGGCTGGAATATTTGAATTTGAGATAACATAGAAGTAATTACACACCCTAGTGTACACACACACCCATACACACACACACACACACACACACATCAGGCCAAATAAAATACCTCATCTAGGAGATAACACATCCTGGTATCCTTGGTTTTGCTTTTGTGTTGCCCTGAACTCCAGCTTTATGTTCGGAATTGGTCGGTCTGTCTCTCTCTGTCTCTCCCTGTCTCTCCCTGTCTCTCCCTCTCTCTCCCTCCCCCCTCTCTCCCCCCTCCCTCCCTCCCTCCCTATCTCCCTCCCTCTCTCTCTCTCTGCCTGCCTGCCCGCCCTCCTTCCTGCCTTTCCCTCCCTCCATTCCTTCCTTTCTCGTCTGTGTTTCTCTTCTTCCTTTCTTGCTTTAGTTCTTTATTTGGATGTTGTGGCTTTTTACCAACTAAAGTATTAACTAAGTTATGATTTATAAAGTTCATTTCAGGCTCATTCTGACTCCACTACAATCAGAGGCCATCTGACCTGCCAGGTGCAAGGGGCGCTTAAGCTGCAGTGGAAACAGTAGCTGTGCCTTCAGTGGGAAATCTCCACGCTGCCCTGGAATGGAGGCGAGATTGATTTCCTTTGCCCTTGATGTCAAGGCTGACGCCATGGACAGCTGTACCCACCCCCAAACTGTGCCCCTTGTTCTTTTGCCTTTAGTGTTAGTAAGTAATATAAAAAGTTTGACTAAGCCGGGCGTGGTGGCTCACGCCTGTAATCCCAGCACTTGGGAGGCTGAGGCAGGAGGATCGCTGCGAGTTCGAGACCAGCCTGGGCTACAAAAGTGAGCTCAAAGCCAGCCTCAACTGCACAGTGAGACCCTGTCTCAAAAAGCCAAAAAAAAAAAAAAAAAGTTTGACTAAGTTGACTGTCAAAGGACAAACTGCACTTATTATTGTCATCCTCTAAGAGGTGAAGGAAGCAGAATGAGGAGAAATCAGTGCAGAAACGTGTCTGTGGCCTGGAGAAGCCCCCCCTGAGATTTTGCGCTATATTGAGATCATGTTTCAGGCCTCCTGATGTGGATTTGCCCTTGGTTTCTTTACATTTCATCCACTCTACAGTTTAAAAGCCAACACATACTTTCTACTGCAAGTGTGTTTTTTAAACTCTAATGTCATTTCCATTGCAGAAATAATGTAGCAAATTAAAATGCTCAGTAACCCCATCCCGGGGGGGGGGGGGCAAAACAATATGAACAGATGTCGCATAGTCTTTCCTACAACCTTAAGAATTAAATCTACAAAAGAGAATTAAATTTAAGAATTGTTCCCAGTGGTCATTTATAGAATTTCAGTATTCTTTCTGGACATTTGAAGACTTCACTGTTTATATATTGATTTCTAACTATGAATGTATGATGGCAGTTTAAAAAGTATGAAGTTCCTAAAACTGAAGATTTGCTAGTATCCTGGATGCTTGACACCCACATTGACACTTTGATTTAACTTGCTGTCTTTATAAACTATGCTTTGTGGAATTATTGTTCACAGGCTTCAGGCTTCTTTTTATTGTTGTCTTACAAAATTTTCAAAATTATATTTTCCTGGTAGACTGGCATGAATTACTTGATCAGAATTGGAGAAGTGGGGGTGACCCCTGGAGCTAGAATTCAAGCTAGAATAAGGTGAGCATTAGATGGGGCTGGGGACATAGCTCCGTGGCCTGGCAAGTGCAAGGTTGTGAGTTCAAACCCCGGTCACACACATGCACGCGCGCGCACACACACACACACACACACACACACACACACCAATTTCCATTACGTGTCAATTAAAATGATGAGGTTAGGGGTAATTTCTTTTTCTGTAAGACAGCACACATCCTTCTGCACTGTGTGTGACATAGTGAAGGCTGGTGCCCCTCCCTCCTGGCCAGGACTTTGCCACGCTTCGCTCGAGCATGCCGCAGCCTTGCACTAGGTCTTCCAATTCCTACTGCTCTGTAGCACTTCTGTTCGAAAGTTGTCTAGAGTGATCCACGGGGGCCGGGGGCACTCTGCGCGAGCCCAGGGAAGCCCGTCCGTTCTCTATTGGGAACAATGCACGGGGTCGCCTTGGCTGCTTGGAGGGCTTCTGCATTTTATAAAATAGTGTGGCAAAGAACTACCCAAAACAGAGCAAGGCCTTCTCTCTAGCTACTGTAAGCCCTTCCTCGAAAGTGATTTTGTCGTCGTCGTCACTGTCGTTGTCATTATTTGGGGCAGCACAGTGTAAAGCTGAGAGGGAAATCTAGTGAGAGGAATGATACAACTTTCTACTATCGAGTCTTGCTCTGGACACTTATCTCTCCAACTTTTGCTCGGGACTCAGAGTTTTCGTTTCTTTTGTACTCTACTACATTAAAACTTGTTGACTTTTAGAATGCTCCTGTTGGACACGTGTTTAGCTTGGGAGGTTCATTTTAATTATTGGTTCTGACTTCACTGAAAACTGACTCTGGACACTGCGCTGCTGAGAATCACTTATTTTGTATTCCTCCGGCTTTTCAGGCTTAGGTGTTATCCCTATAACCTTCCGTGCCCGTATTATTCAAAGGCAGAACTGCTATACTCCTTCACATACTGGTTCTTAACATGTGTACAACTAACTAGTTGTTCCTAACTAGTTGTTCAGGCAACAAAATTATTTGAATTTAATCTTATGGGAAATCAACTGTAAATAATCCATATTTTTGCATTTTTAAAATTGAGTAACTTCTTAAAGCACATCTCACTGTGTGTTCGTGTCATACAATAATGGATTGAGCAGTTTGTCACTAAAAGCCACTTAACCATATTGATATATTGAGATCTGTACAGCAATCAGCAATAATACTGTTTGATAATATAAATTCATGATGCTTTCAAGAACAGAAACATTTTTCAAAAATAGGTATATGTCTCTTTATACTATTAAAATGGGCTATCTACTATATATATTTACTTTCCTATTTTCTTTTTCCTTTTTCCTTTGTTTTGGTTGGGGTTTGAACTTGGGCTTACGAAGCAGGAACTTATGCAATGGAGCTATCTCCCCAGCCCCTTAGTTTTCTGTTTTCATACCTGAATAAATTCTACCAGTATTACACTATAAAGAGACTTACAGTATTTATTAACTTATGTGCGTATTTATTTGCATCATATTTTACATTATACTATTGCTATGTAATAATATTACACATTACAGATTAATATATCCTTAAAAGGAAAATATTATATAATAAAGCTATACTGTTTTTTTTAAAGAAAAAACAATATTTTTAAGAATAAAAATAATGATACAAAATTTCACAACAAGATAGCAGGCGAGTAACAATAACTAATACACTGGATATTGTTAGTTTTGAAATAGTTTCTCAGATTATAAGATATAGGCATGGAAATCTGATCAAATAGTATAAGTGCAAATGTTTCTTTTCAATGAACCAAAAAAAATTAGCAGTTGAGCTATCTAAATAGACCAGTGGTTCTCAACCTGTGGGTTGCGACCCCAGCGGGTGTCAAACGACCAAAACACAGGGGTCACCTAAAGCCATTCTGAATCATAACTATAGCAAAATCACAGTTTTGAAGTAGCCACCAAAATCGTTTTTTGGTTTGGGGTCACCACAACATGAGGAACTGTGTTGTGGGGTCACAGCATTGGAAAGGTTGAGAACCACTGAAATAGACAGACAGACAGACAGACAGACAGACAGACAGACAGATTACCTTTTCCCTTTTCTCCTTTCTCCCATCCCAGTTTGTCTTTCCTTCTAAGCAAATTCTTTTTCACAGTACCTATTGTGTGTTTTGGATTTTATTTGTTCTTTAAGCTTCTGACACTAAGGAGGTAATATGACATTTACACATGGCAGTCTGATTTACTTCACTTATGAGTATGGTCTCAAGTGGCATCCATTTCCTTATAAAAGTCTCAGGTTTTCCCTCTACAGCTATTATCCCATTGTCTAAAAACCATGCTTCTTTGTTATTCATTCTGCAGTTGATGAGTATTTGAATTGTTTTCAAGATTTAGTTATTACAAGTAGCTACATGTGCCTGTGCAAACATGGCTGCACATACATTGCTATGATATGATGTTTGTTAATCTTCTGGGAAGATACCCAGAAGAGGACTGACTAAGTTGAATGGGACTTCTAGTCCTGCTTTATGAAGAATCTCCACGGTAGTTTCCACAGTAGTTGTACCAGCCTACACCCATACCAACAGTGTAAAAGTATTCCTTTACCAACACTCCTGGACATTTGTTATTGGTCCATTTCTTGATGGCAGCCATTTTTTTTTCTGGAGTAAGGTAGAATCTCAGCGTCGTTTTAATTTGCATCTCTCAAATGACCAATGCTATTGGGCATTTGTTCATATGTTTATTAGATAAAACAAACCAAAAATCAGCAAAGAAATGTCAAAACTGGACCAAACCTGTGAACAAATGGAGTTAGTATATGTTTTCAGAGGGTTCCACTATAACTGATCAGAATACACATCCCTTTCAGTTGCACATGGCCTTATTCTCTAAGATGGACCATATAGTAGCCCACATAATATATTTAATTAAATGCAGAGGAATTTAAATTATCCCATGCATATTATCTGACCATAGTGCAATGAAATTGATAATTGATGACAAACCCCCAAAACTCTATAAACATATGGAAGTTAAATAACACCTTCCTCTGAAAAAGGATCACTAGGAGTCCAAGCTGCATAGCAAGACCCTGTGCAAAATACACAAAATAACACTCTTGTCCTAAACCAGTCGATCACAAATGAAATACATTGCTCACATATCAAGTCCTTAACCACTGTTCTAACACATAATTTCTTTTGCTTCCTAAAAGGTTTTGAAATAAATATGCTTGCAATTATACCATTTGTCTTAAGAAACAAATATACATATAGAAAAAAATGGTAAAGTCATAAAGCCTGCTAAATTTGATACCTGAATTAACAATTTTTTTCTCAATTACAGTTTAATAAAGTTTTAAATATAACAAGGAATATTTTAATAATTCCATTTGGTATTGTATGCACACATGCATATGTATACACATATAATCTTTATGCAAAATGGCTTAGTATGCTATCTGGCACACCGCTAAGTGCCACAATTAAAATCAAACATAGAGTAGAAATATTTTATAATACGTAGGTTTTATTTTTTCTTCTGTGATCATTTATTTCTTCTTGGAAAAATGGCCTCTACTGAAGGTATTCACTTGGCCTCAGGGTATGTGTCCATTAAGGAAATAAAAGCCCCAAGAGTCTTTCCTGTTATATCCGTAAGACATTTGTCAACTATCCACAGGGCCTTTCACACGCTAGTCAGCTACACACAGAGATCATTGTGAAAACTTCGTGCAGTTTAGCAATATAACTGTGTGATCCTTCAGAGCTATTATGTCTTCCAGGACTTCCTTGTGCTTTATTGAAAGCATCGGGGAAAATAAATGTCTCTGCAGAGCCAGAATTTGAAATGACAGTGAGACTCGGGAGATCAAGGTTATCAAAACAGGAATTGTGTGTTATGGCTTCTGTTTATCAGCAGGAAGGTGGTCAAGGTGAAAGGGGCTGTCGTTCTTTCGAAACTGTGGTGTGGAAGAGGAACTCTTAACATTATTTTTGTTTCTAAATTTTGAGCTTATTTTTAATATTATCTCTGTCCTTTGACAGTTGTTAGCTTACAGATGACTGCTGGAAAACATTCCCTAAAATCAGACTCTAGCAGGTTATTGGGAAGATCTTTCAAATATTTTCTCTCAGGAAGGGAAAGGAAAGGAGGTCAAAATCATGCAAAAGGAAATACAAACACGCCTCAGATCTTCTTCAAAACACTGTCTTCTTTCCAGGTACGATGGTTAGGATTTCTACTATTTTGTGTTTAGTATGTTCGGCCTTTCCCAAATGTTAGTGTTTAAAGAATTGCTTTGTTCTCTGTTCCAGTGGAATAACTGTATTATTGTCTCGATGAGCATTGTTTCTTCTATTCAAGATATGATACAAGCAAAATATGAATAGTCTTTATGATTCTTATGTAAGGTAGAAGGATATGCAAATAAGACATTAGAATATCATCCTCAGAGAAAAGCAAAATCACATTATGGGATATTCATTGGTCTGGCTCTGTCCCATTCTTTACAGCATGTAAAAGTTATATATATATATATATATATATATATATATATATATATATATCACTTAATTCAAGGGTTTATTTTATTCATTCAATGTATGCATCATAACCAACATAAAGAAAACCAGGCTAATCAGTGGTGAGCAGCATCGGCTTCGTAGACATCCAGCACCTGGGTATAGATTGAAAGAAATGTAACATTTGCTTGAACTCCAAAATCCTAGGGAGGGTATCAATTTTTAAGTATTACTCAGGCAGTCTCAAATAACCACTTTCACTTCCATAAAACTTCTGCTTGTTTTTAAAAGTGATGTATTAATTTTCTTTTTCTTTCTTTCTTTTTTTTTTTTTTTTTGTCTTTTTGAGACAGGGTCTCACTATGCAGTTCAGGCTGGCCTTGAACTCACTTTTGTGGCCCAGGCTAGTCTCAAACTCGCACCAATCCTCCTGCCTCAGCCTTCCAAGTGCTGGGATTGCAGGCATGCGCCACCACACCCGGCTTGACCTATTAGTTTTCAATGTTGTTTGGGATCATTATTTGCTATAATGTATTTAAAAATCTCTAGTATCAACTCTCATATTTCAGTGGTTGTTCTAAAACATTTTCTCCTCTTTTTTCAGTTATGAAATTTATCAAACATTTTTTCTGGTAGGTGTGTGTTTCTATACCTGGGTGTATGTATTTGTACCCATGCACATTTGTGTATCTATATTCATGTGCACATATAACTAGAACTTATTTACAATATTTAAACTGACTTCATACATGACACCCCTTTGAAGCTTCTTGTTTTATCTTAAAAATTAGTGAATGTTTTGTGTATCACATATTATTATATATTCTTAGAATTATGCATTTTGTTTTAGAATGAAATTGTGTGTCCCAGAAGATTTTCAATATCGATTTTTTTAGCTTCGAGTACTTTTATTCACCAGTACATAACCAAAAAAAAAAAAAAGTGCTTATTTCAACTGAGCCACACATTAAGTGATATTTTGAGGATGATTTCTATGTAGCTTTTTAAAAAACATAAAAGATGTAAAAAATTAAAGAGGTAAGAATGCTTTGAGGGCCACAAGATCTCTGTATGTCTCTCCTAAAACTTTTTCTAAACTTGCTGTAGAATCAGGTTCATATTCATCCAAGAAAGCTGATCTTTTTCATTCATGCTGACTTTTCTAGATAGATTTGGAAGAAATTTCCTTTATGTTGTCAGAAGTTTTTCTTAGTGGTTCTCACAGCTCACAGCAATATTCTTTGCATAAAGATTTTCACAGCTCTTGGATTATTAAACTTTTCATCAGCGGTTCCTCTGAGTCTATGTTGGTTGATATCAGATGTAGGTGATCCAAGCTGACCTACACATTGCAGAGTGGTACAATGAATGTCAGTGTCTGAGAAGATGCTCTTAGGCTTGGCCTGAGTTTATTATTCGTTGGGGATTATTGATGTGGATCATCTATATTTGTTAGAAATATAAAAGCTCCAAGTATTCCAAAATATTTGCACTAGGACTCATGGGGTCATTTGACTGTGATACTCCAAAATATTAGCTTTCTTTGAAGAAAGTGAACTTCATTCTATAACAGTCAAAGGAAAAATTTTATGAGGGGTCTGTAGAGATCTGAAGAATTACCTCCAGGAAGCACATGAACTCCTGGTAGAATAAAGCCAGTCTTCAGTGACAGCTCCACAACGGTTACATTTATTGCTTCACATCTTCTGTTTTTATAACATTGTCAACATTGGTCAGTAAATCAGCAGCTCTACTGGTCACACCATGCCCTTGGCGAAAGAGAATTACAAAGGAAGGTTTTCATAGGGAAGACTCTCCGGAGTGAGTCCTTTATGCCGACCGCCTCAGAGTGACTTCCTGCTGGCCCGGGATTTGATCACAGCCCTCTATGGTCACTCAACTACAGGCTTCCCTGCAGTGCTCCTTATCTATGAGCCTGATTCTGTATCTCAACATGCAACAAGAGCTATGTATGTCCAGTTATGCAAAGGATGGTTTTGGTGAAAGCCTGGGTGGGCACACCTGATTTCTCCAGATCTCACATGCAACTAGATTTCCACAAGTTTGGCTTGAATTCATCACTTAATATATTATTATTCAAGTACTGTGAGAGCTTTAACTAACTTCTCTCTCTCAAAGAAATAGAGGGAAGGCATGATCCAGTCTGTGTTTCAGCCTTCTCACCTGAAAAGGATGCAAACACTGGCAGTCCATGAACATTTGGTTTTAAAGATGACTGCAGAGCTGTGGTGTTCATGTAGGGTACCACTTGGCTACTAAGGACAGGCTTCCTTGAAGGAAGTGCATTTGTTTTTCCTGACTGGCTAAAATCTGAGTAATTTTAGAGTTCTAGGTTTGTTAGGTAGCAGGAACTTCACTGTTTTTCCAAGTAGCACTCAGTAAGATCTGGGAGGAGCTGTATGTCACAGACATGCAAGTAAGCAGACCTCAGCTTTTAAATTCTGAATTCTCATTTTGGTTCCCAGAGTGAACAAGACACAGATTTGGGTCTCTAACACATTATACACTAGGGAAGTGGCACAGGCAGTAGATACTAGAGTAGAGGTGTATGTAGGAGAGCAGTTTTCCCTTGTTAAGTCAGGAAACAACTTTTCCCTAAAGCACAAGAAGTTCTGTCTTCAGGAATAAATGAGATCTTCCTGAGTATAAAAGATGAAGGAAGACATTCTGCTGGATGACGTAAACATTACTGTATTTATTTCTGCAAGACTGAGGGAACACATAGTATCTGTGCCATTTATTCTCTTTCAAGATTCTCAAGTGATTCAATACCATATATTTAATTTTCTACCCATCTTATAAGTATTTGCCTAAGAGGAGTGAAGTGACTTAGGTAGTTGCCCAAATAATAGTGTCAGACTGGCGTTTGAACTATTCTGTTTCTTCCTTTTTCTCAAAGTATCTAAAAACAACTTCCTTCCCAAGTGTTGCTCCTTTTCAAACTATTTGCTAAAAAGTAAAAATAAGCCTTGATTGGGTGCTTATTTCAAAGCACTGCTCATCAAACTGTCCTTTACACTATTGCTGCCTCCAAGAAGCCTTGCCACTGTCTTTCCAGTAAGGGTCAGTACCTCAGGTATATGATATATCTGTTCTATTCTCTTCCTTTGGAGACCTGCAGAGTAACAGCTGAGATTTTGCATCATCCCAGAACCAGGCTTTGCCACCTGTTTATCCAGCCCACTGATAACGCATGCTTTGGATTCATGCTACTAAATTTCAGAACCGTAAAAGTGAAGAGTATGGTTCTTTGCCAAGTAGCCTTAAATACTAGTGGATGAGAAAGAAAAGCAAACACAAATCATTTCTGTAGTGAGTAGCGAGTGGAACAAGAAAGAGTAGTACTACAGAGACCACATGACTTTGCTTGATAAATGCCCTGACTATCTACCTCAGAGAATAGCTCACCAGCATACTGTGCAAGTCAGCCTTGTAGTATTGAGGTTAGGGCTACAGGGAGAATGAAGGGAGCAGGACATAGAAGTTAGGCAACGTGGTCGGTTGGTGTCTGCATAGAACCTAGGAGGAAGTGAGAAGGTGGGCGAGAGTGAGGGCCAGGTCGTAGGAAGGCAGACCCCGTCATCAAAGCAATAGAGGGAAGACAGCACCAAGTCTTGTGTTTTAGAAAGATCAATCTACTTTTCATTTTCTGTTCAAGGTACCTTGAGGAGAGTGGTAAGCTACTATTACGTGTGAAATAAAAATTCAGGGCTTCATGGAAGCCTGGAAGGATGCTGGCTTAATCCAGAGTCATGAACGTGACAGAACTCCAGAGATTGAGTAATGTGCACGGGAAAGAAATTGGTCACAGCATTAGAGTTTAACCTCAGGTGAAGACTCAGATGCCATCATGACAGGAATGTGTGCACCAGGGAGAACTCATAAGGCAAGACAGGTGGTCAGAGTGTCCCAGCAGCATCCACATTCGTTCTGGAACAATCCTATCTCAAGAACTGTGCCTCTGAGGGCGCACCTTCAGGGACAGTTCCCATGATGGCACCATCCTGAGGGACCCACGGCACTCATCAGTGCCACATGAGGAGCCACGCTCCCAACATACGAGCCCATGGATGACACATTCACACCACATCCAAAGCACTGATAGCAAATTTTGGAAGACCTGGGAAGATTCGTGACATTAAAGCATAACATTACCTGTGTAATGCAAAATGAAGCATTAGCTATTCGTCCTCTTCAGCTCAAGTTGCCATGATAAAACGCCATATATTGGATAGATTAAACAATGAAGAAAGGTTAATATAGCCAATCCCATGAGGCTTCAGACTAACTGGTAATCATACTTGGTTCAGTGCTTTGCATTTCAGGCCTACTAAGGTACTCATATCATCTCCATAAGTCCCCCACTCCTGAAAACATGGCCTTTTGCAGAGGTCCTGCTGATACGGAGGCTCTGATAGGTATAGCTTACACTTCCATGGCTTTAGTCAGAAGCTGCCTGGGAGAGGTATTGGCCCTAGTGGTCTCGGAATTGCTTTGAGGTAAGATTTTCATTTTCCTTAAGAAAAGCACAAATTTGGAACAGAATAGCTTTATTGTTGTGTCTTGGAGTATCTAAGAAAATTGACAGCCTTGCACTATTGTGTTTTGGATTTGCCTCCCTCAGTTCAAACCGGTATGCACTGAGGTGGCTGACCATTTGTGCAGCTCATACCCACCGTGATCTTTTTAACCTGTACTGGGTCTGACATGGACTGAATGCGCTCGCGCTCTCTCTCTCTCTCTCTCTCTCTCTCTCTCTCTCTCTGTCTGTCTCTCTCTCTCTCTCTCTCTCTCTCTCTCTCTCTCTTTCTCAGTGTGAATAAGCTGAAATTTTTGTTTCCATTTTGTATGATATTGGAAGAAGGTTTATCATAAAAGCTTTGACCAAATTGAAATAAGAATGTTCTGTATGTATTTTTTCAGGGCTTTATCATGACTGGATGTTGAATTTTGTCAACAGCATTTTGTGCATCCATTAAGATGATCATGTGTCTTCATCTCGGCTTGTTCGTGCGATGTGTTACATTGATGGATGGGCAAACGTTGAACTATCCTGCCTCCCAGGAATGGGGAGTACTTGGCCAAGATGTGTGGCCGTTTTCATGGCTTGTTATATTGTCTTCGCCAGTATCTTAGTCAGGATTTTTGCATCTATGATCATTAAAGGAGTTGGCCTGTAGTTCTCATTTTCTGAGGATCCTTTCTGGTTTTGCAATTAGAGTAATTTTGGGTTCTCTCCATGATTTGGGCAGTATTTGTTCCTGTTCAATTTCATTAGCCTTTGAAATGTATTGCTATTAGACCTTCCTCAGAGTCCTTGTATAATTGAGCAGTACCTGTGCTTTTCATAGATATTATTATTACTACTAATATTGTTTGAATTTCTTTGTTATTGTACTGTTCAGAGGCTTTACGTTTTCTTCATTCCAGTTTGACAATTCATATGAATCTAAGAATCTATTTTTCTCAACTCTGTCCATTTCATTTGCATATAGGTTTGTGAAATAGGTGTTAATAATCTTGTACATTTTGGTGATGTCTAAAGTAATTTCAGCTTTTTTTTTTTCTTCCTAATTACACTGACTTAGGTCTTTTCCCTTCCTTTTTGCTAAGATTAGCTAAGGGCATGTCTGCTTTTGATTTTTTTTTTTTTTAAAGAACCAGAACTTCAATTTGCTGATTCTTTGATTTTTAAGGATTTTTCTCCTTTCTATTTTATTGATTTCTATTCTGATCTTTACAATTTCCTTTCTTATATGAGCTTTATATTTGGATCATTCTTGCTTTTGCTGGCACCTTTAGGTACATTATCAGTTTATTTATGTGGACTTGCTCGGTTTTTCTCATAAGAACATTAAAAGCCATACATTTCCTTTTCACTGTGTCCCCTACATTCTGGCATGCTTCACTAGTGCTTTTTAATTCTAGGAACTATGTTATTTTTTTTTCCTTGACTACATCTGTGACCCAGTGATTACTCACATGTGTGTTGTTTAGTTTCCACATATGTGCTTAATTTCTATGATATCTTTTCCCATTAATATTTAATTTTATTGCGATATAGTTTTATAATACATTGTGTATAGTTTCAATTCTTCTCAATGTACTTAACCATGCTATATGGGTGGCATGTCTACCTTGGAGAAAAATCCATGTGCTTCTAAGAGAAGTTTGTATTTTATTTTTGGGAAGAGCATTCCATAGATGTCTATTAAATCCATTTGTTTAGAAGTCTGATTCAGTTCTGATATTTCTTTGTTAAATTTGTTTAGTTGATGTTTTCTGATAATGGCTTATTGAGGTCCCTCTTATAATTGTATTTCTGTTTATCAGATCTTTTACATCAAGTAGCACTTGTTTTATGAAGGTGGGTCGCCAGTGTTTGGTGCATATATGTTAAAATTTGTTATTTCTGCATGTTGCTTATTTCCTTTATCAATATGAAATGGCTGCCTTACTCTTCTGATCAATTTTGGCTTTAAGTCTATTTTGTCTGAATACTAGATGACTACTCCTGCTTGTTTTGGGCTTTCTTTGCCTGGACAGTTGTTTTCCATCCTTTGATTTTTAGTGTACGAGTTTTTTGGGTGCCGTGTCTCTTGGACACACTCATCATGACATTTTGTTTCCAGATCCCTTCTGCCAGTGGGTGAGTCCATTCACATTCTTAGTTATTACTGAAAAGTATTGACTTCTTCCTGTGATTGCGTTCCTTTCCTGTTACTGATACCCACGGTTGCCTTTTGCCTAACTGCCTGCCCTGTGTGGTAGATGCATTCTGTTGCATCTCTTCCCTTGTTAGTTCCATTATTTCTTGCTAGGATACCCTTGGGAATTTTTGGACCATTGCTTGGGCCATCATGAATTTACCAGCGTGCTGTTTATCATGGGAAGGTCTTATTTCTTTTTTAATTTTGAAAGTTCTGCAGGTCATATCAGCCGGGGTCAGAAGTTGTTTTCTTTTAAGCTTGAAATACTTCACTCTGAGCTCTCCTACATTTTTGTTTTGTGATGAGAAGTTTGCTGCAATTCTAATGAATTTACACTTATTCGTGATTCATTGTGTCTGCTTAACATTTTTTAAGATTCTGTTCTTGTATTAGACTTCTGGAATTTTGAGTGTGATAAATCGTGCAGAAATTCTTTTCCTAGAAAAGTGGTCTATAACTATAGAATAAGCAAATCTAAGCAAATGAAATATTGACTGACAGTAACTGTCTACTAAATAGAACTGTACCTCCACCGATAGTAGAACAGTATTCAGTACTAATAGCATAGAGGTAACTACCTAAAGATCCAGAAAACTGAATGGTTATACTAGTAAAGATAGAGGAGATGGGGAATCGGGAAATGAGAAAGGTGAAATTTGAAATATTAATCAATGGAAGATGTTTCAGTTACTCTTCTCTCATTGCTGGGACAAATACCTGACACCCAAAATGAAGTAAGGAAAGGGTAATTTAGTTCTGATTTTATATATACCTAATTATCCCTAAAGGTCTCCATCTCTAAATGCTATTACTTTCGAGATTAAGGCTTTAATGTTCATTCAACACATGAATATTGAGGGAACATGAACATTCCATTGCACTACTATTTAATGGGTAAGGCTATGATGTCATAGTTAAAGCGTGAGGTAGTAAGATCTTTCTTGAGGAAGGACTTTGGCTTTATGGTATCATATCATTACACTGGACAGGAATTTACCTGTAGGCTTTCACTGTCACATTTCCTCCCATAATACCTTAGAAATCTACATTTAGTTACATATGCAATAGCATCGGTCAACTGGAGGTCATGGTGTTCTATAGGTTTTCAGAGTTTAAGATGTGACAAGCATTGGATTCATTGTTTTGTGGACATTATTTAGTCTACACAATATTTCTATGAGATTATTGCTATGATGCCCACTATATGTGTGAAACAACAACTGAAGCTCAGGTAGCATCTGATTAAGTAATTGAATCTGAAATCTTGCCTTCATAACTCTAGCCCTTTAATTCCTGCTGTTCTGTTGGAGATATTATTGTTTTCTGATAACATCCTTATGACATTTAAAAACTAATTTGCCTTGTAAAACTTCGTGCTATTTTGAATATTGAGATCATTTTTCAGCTTATCTTTCATTAAGCTAGCATTAAAGAATATCCTTGGCTAGTGGGTAATGCATGCATTTTCAAAGACTGTAAAAATTAAAAGCTGAATATTTAGTGTGTGACTACTGTGAACCACCTTGTGGCAGGCTATTTCACCTCTGTGTCCTCTTGTCTAATTCTCTCTCGCCTTGTGAGGTCACCCTGGCCTCTTCAAATGTCAGATGAGAGATCTGAGAATCGAAGATTTATAGTTCTACCATCTTATGTGTCATAGTATTTCTGTTTGTAAGATAAAACTGTCTGCCTTCAGCACCTACAGTTTCATGAAGTAGTTATTTGTGAATTAGATTATAAAGCCAGAACCAGGAAGTCCCAGGAGGCAGTGTCAAAGGTACAAACCTGAAGCAACCTTAAATTCCAAATGAAGCGCTAGAAACAAAAACATACGGGCAATTTACTTGTCTTTGTAAACAGGAGAAAATAGTAGTTAAGATAATGTCTTTTGACAAATAATTCAAGATTGCATTCATATGTGATTTTAAAAGCTTTTAGGTGAGTGTGTTTAAAAGGAATCATGAGCTTATATTTGAATGCTTCAGCATCAAATATTCTAGAAATTACTTTTTAAGGTGAAATTTACCCAATGATGTTAGATTCATATTTCATTATTTTATATTTAATACAGTATACTGGTGCAAATAAAGACTACTATTCATTTTTTTCCTTAAGAAATGTCCTACAAAAGGTGATTTGGCATATCAATATTTGTGTGTATATTGACATATTTCAAACCATTCTATGTTAACAGGTCCATTTGGAAAATATATATTCCTTTTTTTTTTTTCTTTTTTTTTTTTTTTTTTTTTTTTTTT
>PVJA010008636.1:0-31651 GCA_004027025.1 Myocastor coypus | reverse complement strand
TAAAATAATGAAATATGAATCTAACATCATTGGGTAAATTTCACCTTAAAAAGTAATTTCTAGAATATTTGATGCTGAAGCATTCAAATATAAGCTCATGATTCCTTTTAAACACACTCACCTAAAAGCTTTTAAAATCACATATGAATGCAATCTTGAATTATTTGTCAAAAGACATTATCTTAACTACTATTTTCTCCTGTTTACAAAGACAAGTAAATTGCCCATATGTTTTTGTTTCTAGCGCTTCATTTGGAATTTAAGGTTGCTTCAGGTTTGTACCTTTGACACTGCCTCCTGGGACTTCCTGGTTCTGGCTTTATAATCTAATTCACAAATAACTACTTCATGAAACTGTAGGTGCTGAAGGCAGACAGTTTTATCTTACAAACAGAAATACTATGACACATAAGATGGTAGAACTATAAATCTTCGATTCTCAGATCTCTCATCTGACATTTGAAGAGGCCAGGGTGACCTCACAAGGCGAGAGAGAATTAGACAAGAGGACACAGAGGTGAAATAGCCTGCCACAAGGTGGTTCACAGTAGTCACACACTAAATATTCAGCTTTTAATTTTTACAGTCTTTGAAAATGCATGCATTACCCACTAGCCAAGGATATTCTTTAATGCTAGCTTAATGAAAGATAAGCTGAAAAATGATCTCAATATTCAAAATAGCACGAAGTTTTACAAGGCAAATTAGTTTTTAAATGTCATAAGGATGTTATCAGAAAACAATAATATCTCCAACAGAACAGCAGGAATTAAAGGGCTAGAGTTATGAAGGCAAGATTTCAGATTCAATTACTTAATCAGATGCTACCTGAGCTTCAGTTGTTGTTTCACACATATAGTGGGCATCATAGCAATAATCTCATAGAAATATTGTGTAGACTAAATAATGTCCACAAAACAATGAATCCAATGCTTGTCACATCTTAAACTCTGAAAACCTATAGAACACCATGACCTCCAGTTGACCGATGCTATTGCATATGTAACTAAATGTAGATTTCTAAGGTATTATGGGAGGAAATGTGACAGTGAAAGCCTACAGGTAAATTCCTGTCCAGTGTAATGATATGATACCATAAAGCCAAAGTCCTTCCTCAAGAAAGATCTTACTACCTCACGCTTTAACTATGACATCATAGCCTTACCCATTAAATAGTAGTGCAATGGAATGTTCATGTTCCCTCAATATTCATGTGTTGAATGAACATTAAAGCCTTAATCTCGAAAGTAATAGCATTTAGAGATGGAGACCTTTAGGGATAATTAGGTATATATAAAATCAGAACTAAATTACCCTTTCCTTACTTCATTTTGGGTGTCAGGTATTTGTCCCAGCAATGAGAGAAGAGTAACTGAAACATCTTCCATTGATTAATATTTCAAATTTCACCTTTCTCATTTCCCGATTCCCCATCTCCTCTATCTTTACTAGTATAACCATTCAGTTTTCTGGATCTTTAGGTAGTTACCTCTATGCTATTAGTACTGAATACTGTTCTACTATCGGTGGAGGTACAGTTCTATTTAGTAGACAGTTACTGTCAGTCAATATTTCATTTGCTTAGATTTGCTTATTCTATAGTTATAGACCACTTTTCTAGGAAAAGAATTTCTGCACGATTTATCACACTCAAAATTCCAGAAGTCTAATACAAGAACAGAATCTTAAAAAATGTTAAGCAGACACAATGAATCACGAATAAGTGTAAATTCATTAGAATTGCAGCAAACTTCTCATCACAAAACAAAAATGTAGGAGAGCTCAGAGTGAAGTATTTCAAGCTTAAAAGAAAACAACTTCTGACCCCGGCTGATATGACCTGCAGAACTTTCAAAATTAAAAAAGAAATAAGACCTTCCCATGATAAACAGCACGCTGGTAAATTCATGATGGCCCAAGCAATGGTCCAAAAATTCCCAAGGGTATCCTAGCAAGAAATAATGGAACTAACAAGGGAAGAGATGCAACAGAATGCATCTACCACACAGGGCAGGCAGTTAGGCAAAAGGCAACCGTGGGTATCAGTAACAGGAAAGGAACGCAATCACAGGAAGAAGTCAATACTTTTCAGTAATAACTAAGAATGTGAATGGACTCACCCACTGGCAGAAGGGATCTGGAAACAAAATGTCATGATGAGTGTGTCCAAGAGACACGGCACCCAAAAAACTCGTACACTAAAAATCAAAGGATGGAAAACAACTGTCCAGGCAAAGAAAGCCCAAAACAAGCAGGAGTAGTCATCTAGTATTCAGACAAAATAGACTTAAAGCCAAAATTGATCAGAAGAGTAAGGCAGCCATTTCATATTGATAAAGGAAATAAGCAACATGCAGAAATAACAAATTTTAACATATATGCACCAAACACTGGCGACCCACCTTCATAAAACAAGTGCTACTTGATGTAAAAGATCTGATAAACAGAAATACAATTATAAGAGGGACCTCAATAAGCCATTATCAGAAAACATCAACTAAACAAATTTAACAAAGAAATATCAGAACTGAATCAGACTTCTAAACAAATGGATTTAATAGACATCTATGGAATGCTCTTCCCAAAAATAAAATACAAACTTCTCTTAGAAGCACATGGATTTTTCTCCAAGGTAGACATGCCACCCATATAGCATGGTTAAGTACATTGAGAAGAATTGAAACTATACACAATGTATTATAAAACTATATCGCAATAAAATTAAATATTAATGGGAAAAGATATCATAGAAATTAAGCACATATGTGGAAACTAAACAACACACATGTGAGTAATCACTGGGTCACAGATGTAGTCAAGGAAAAAAAAATAACATAGTTCCTAGAATTAAAAAGCACTAGTGAAGCATGCCAGAATGTAGGGGACACAGTGAAAAGGAAATGTATGGCTTTTAATGTTCTTATGAGAAAAACCGAGCAAGTCCACATAAATAAACTGATAATGTACCTAAAGGTGCCAGCAAAAGCAAGAATGATCCAAATATAAAGCTCATATAAGAAAGGAAATTGTAAAGATCAGAATAGAAATCAATAAAATAGAAAGGAGAAAAATCCTTAAAAATCAAAGAATCAGCAAATTGAAGTTCTGGTTCTTTAAAAAAAAAAAAAATCAAAAGCAGACATGCCCTTAGCTAATCTTAGCAAAAAGGAAGGGAAAAGACCTAAGTCAGTGTAATTAGGAAGAAAAAAAAAAAGCTGAAATTACTTTAGACATCACCAAAATGTACAAGATTATTAACACCTATTTCACAAACCTATATGCAAATGAAATGGACAGAGTTGAGAAAAATAGATTCTTAGATTCATATGAATTGTCAAACTGGAATGAAGAAAACGTAAAGCCTCTGAACAGTACAATAACAAAGAAATTCAAACAATATTAGTAGTAATAATAATATCTATGAAAAGCACAGGTACTGCTCAATTATACAAGGACTCTGAGGAAGGTCTAATAGCAATACATTTCAAAGGCTAATGAAATTGAACAGGAACAAATACTGCCCAAATCATGGAGAGAACCCAAAATTACTCTAATTGCAAAACCAGAAAGGATCCTCAGAAAATGAGAACTACAGGCCAACTCCTTTAATGATCATAGATGCAAAAATCCTGACTAAGATACTGGCGAAGACAATATAACAAGCCATGAAAACGGCCACACATCTTGGCCAAGTACTCCCCATTCCTGGGAGGCAGGATAGTTCAACGTTTGCCCATCCATCAATGTAACACATCGCACGAACAAGCCGAGATGAAGACACATG
This sequence comes from Myocastor coypus, assembly GCA_004027025.1. Classification (NCBI taxonomy): domain Eukaryota; kingdom Metazoa; phylum Chordata; class Mammalia; order Rodentia; family Myocastoridae; genus Myocastor; species Myocastor coypus. Next base: position 27,867 of record PVJA010008636.1, on the reverse strand, counting down.
ATCATCTTAATGGATGCACAAAATGCTGTTGACAAAATTCAACATCCAGTCATGATAAAGCCCTGAAAAAATACATACAGAACATTCTTATTTCAATTTGGTCAAAGCTTTTATGATAAACCTTCTTCCAATATCATACAAAATGGAAACAAAAATTTCAGCTTATTCACACTGAGAAAGAGAGAGAGAGAGAGAGAGAGAGAGAGCGAGCGCATTCAGTCCATGTCAGACCCAGTACAGGTTAAAAAGATCACGGTGGGTATGAGCTGCACAAATGGTCAGCCACCTCAGTGCATACCGGTTTGAACTGAGGGAGGCAAATCCAAAACACAATAGTGCAAGGCTGTCAATTTTCTTAGATACTCCAAGACACAACAATAAAGCTATTCTGTTCCAAATTTGTGCTTTTCTTAAGGAAAATGAAAATCTTACCTCAAAGCAATTCCGAGACCACTAGGGCCAATACCTCTCCCAGGCAGCTTCTGACTAAAGCCATGGAAGTGTAAGCTATACCTATCAGAGCCTCCGTATCAGCAGGACCTCTGCAAAAGGCCATGTTTTCAGGAGTGGGGGACTTATGGAGATGATATGAGTACCTTAGTAGGCCTGAAATGCAAAGCACTGAACCAAGTATGATTACCAGTTAGTCTGAAGCCTCATGGGATTGGCTATATTAACCTTTCTTCATTGTTTAATCTATCCAATATATGGCGTTTTATCATGGCAACTTGAGCTGAAGAGGACGAATAGCTAATGCTTCATTTTGCATTACACAGGTAATGTTATGCTTTAATGTCACGAATCTTCCCAGGTCTTCCAAAATTTGCTATCAGTGCTTTGGATGTGGTGTGAATGTGTCATCCATGGGCTCGTATGTTGGGAGCGTGGCTCCTCATGTGGCACTGATGAGTGCCGTGGGTCCCTCAGGATGGTGCCATCATGGGAACTGTCCCTGAAGGTGCGCCCTCAGAGGCACAGTTCTTGAGATAGGATTGTTCCAGAACGAATGTGGATGCTGCTGGGACACTCTGACCACCTGTCTTGCCTTATGAGTTCTCCCTGGTGCACACATTCCTGTCATGATGGCATCTGAGTCTTCACCTGAGGTTAAACTCTAATGCTGTGACCAATTTCTTTCCCGTGCACATTACTCAATCTCTGGAGTTCTGTCACGTTCATGACTCTGGATTAAGCCAGCATCCTTCCAGGCTTCCATGAAGCCCTGAATTTTTATTTCACACGTAATAGTAGCTTACCACTCTCCTCAAGGTACCTTGAACAGAAAATGAAAAGTAGATTGATCTTTCTAAAACACAAGACTTGGTGCTGTCTTCCCTCTATTGCTTTGATGACGGGGTCTGCCTTCCTACGACCTGGCCCTCACTCTCGCCCACCTTCTCACTTCCTCCTAGGTTCTATGCAGACACCAACCGACCACGTTGCCTAACTTCTATGTCCTGCTCCCTTCATTCTCCCTGTAGCCCTAACCTCAATACTACAAGGCTGACTTGCACAGTATGCTGGTGAGCTATTCTCTGAGGTAGATAGTCAGGGCATTTATCAAGCAAAGTCATGTGGTCTCTGTAGTACTACTCTTTCTTGTTCCACTCGCTACTCACTACAGAAATGATTTGTGTTTGCTTTTCTTTCTCATCCACTAGTATTTAAGGCTACTTGGCAAAGAACCATACTCTTCACTTTTACGGTTCTGAAATTTAGTAGCATGAATCCAAAGCATGCGTTATCAGTGGGCTGGATAAACAGGTGGCAAAGCCTGGTTCTGGGATGATGCAAAATCTCAGCTGTTACTCTGCAGGTCTCCAAAGGAAGAGAATAGAACAGATATATCATATACCTGAGGTACTGACCCTTACTGGAAAGACAGTGGCAAGGCTTCTTGGAGGCAGCAATAGTGTAAAGGACAGTTTGATGAGCAGTGCTTTGAAATAAGCACCCAATCAAGGCTTATTTTTACTTTTTAGCAAATAGTTTGAAAAGGAGCAACACTTGGGAAGGAAGTTGTTTTTAGATACTTTGAGAAAAAGGAAGAAACAGAATAGTTCAAACGCCAGTCTGACACTATTATTTGGGCAACTACCTAAGTCACTTCACTCCTCTTAGGCAAATACTTATAAGATGGGTAGAAAATTAAATATATGGTATTGAATCACTTGAGAATCTTGAAAGAGAATAAATGGCACAGATACTATGTGTTCCCTCAGTCTTGCAGAAATAAATACAGTAATGTTTACGTCATCCAGCAGAATGTCTTCCTTCATCTTTTATACTCAGGAAGATCTCATTTATTCCTGAAGACAGAACTTCTTGTGCTTTAGGGAAAAGTTGTTTCCTGACTTAACAAGGGAAAACTGCTCTCCTACATACACCTCTACTCTAGTATCTACTGCCTGTGCCACTTCCCTAGTGTATAATGTGTTAGAGACCCAAATCTGTGTCTTGTTCACTCTGGGAACCAAAATGAGAATTCAGAATTTAAAAGCTGAGGTCTGCTTACTTGCATGTCTGTGACATACAGCTCCTCCCAGATCTTACTGAGTGCTACTTGGAAAAACAGTGAAGTTCCTGCTACCTAACAAACCTAGAACTCTAAAATTACTCAGATTTTAGCCAGTCAGGAAAAACAAATGCACTTCCTTCAAGGAAGCCTGTCCTTAGTAGCCAAGTGGTACCCTACATGAACACCACAGCTCTGCAGTCATCTTTAAAACCAAATGTTCATGGACTGCCAGTGTTTGCATCCTTTTCAGGTGAGAAGGCTGAAACACAGACTGGATCATGCCTTCCCTCTATTTCTTTGAGAGAGAGAAGTTAGTTAAAGCTCTCACAGTACTTGAATAATAATATATTAAGTGATGAATTCAAGCCAAACTTGTGGAAATCTAGTTGCATGTGAGATCTGGAGAAATCAGGTGTGCCCACCCAGGCTTTCACCAAAACCATCCTTTGCATAACTGGACATACATAGCTCTTGTTGCATGTTGAGATACAGAATCAGGCTCATAGATAAGGAGCACTGCAGGGAAGCCTGTAGTTGAGTGACCATAGAGGGCTGTGATCAAATCCCGGGCCAGCAGGAAGTCACTCTGAGGCGGTCGGCATAAAGGACTCACTCCGGAGAGTCTTCCCTATGAAAACCTTCCTTTGTAATTCTCTTTCGCCAAGGGCATGGTGTGACCAGTAGAGCTGCTGATTTACTGACCAATGTTGACAATGTTATAAAAACAGAAGATGTGAAGCAATAAATGTAACCGTTGTGGAGCTGTCACTGAAGACTGGCTTTATTCTACCAGGAGTTCATGTGCTTCCTGGAGGTAATTCTTCAGATCTCTACAGACCCCTCATAAAATTTTTCCTTTGACTGTTATAGAATGAAGTTCACTTTCTTCAAAGAAAGCTAATATTTTGGAGTATCACAGTCAAATGACCCCATGAGTCCTAGTGCAAATATTTTGGAATACTTGGAGCTTTTATATTTCTAACAAATATAGATGATCCACATCAATAATCCCCAACGAATAATAAACTCAGGCCAAGCCTAAGAGCATCTTCTCAGACACTGACATTCATTGTACCACTCTGCAATGTGTAGGTCAGCTTGGATCACCTACATCTGATATCAACCAACATAGACTCAGAGGAACCGCTGATGAAAAGTTTAATAATCCAAGAGCTGTGAAAATCTTTATGCAAAGAATATTGCTGTGAGCTGTGAGAACCACTAAGAAAAACTTCTGACAACATAAAGGAAATTTCTTCCAAATCTATCTAGAAAAGTCAGCATGAATGAAAAAGATCAGCTTTCTTGGATGAATATGAACCTGATTCTACAGCAAGTTTAGAAAAAGTTTTAGGAGAGACATACAGAGATCTTGTGGCCCTCAAAGCATTCTTACCTCTTTAATTTTTTACATCTTTTATGTTTTTTAAAAAGCTACATAGAAATCATCCTCAAAATATCACTTAATGTGTGGCTCAGTTGAAATAAGCACTTTTTTTTTTTTTTGGTTATGTACTGGTGAATAAAAGTACTCGAAGCTAAAAAAATCGATATTGAAAATCTTCTGGGACACACAATTTCATTCTAAAACAAAATGCATAATTCTAAGAATATATAATAATATGTGATACACAAAACATTCACTAATTTTTAAGATAAAACAAGAAGCTTCAAAGGGGTGTCATGTATGAAGTCAGTTTAAATATTGTAAATAAGTTCTAGTTATATGTGCACATGAATATAGATACACAAATGTGCATGGGTACAAATACATACACCCAGGTATAGAAACACACACCTACCAGAAAAAATGTTTGATAAATTTCATAACTGAAAAAAGAGGAGAAAATGTTTTAGAACAACCACTGAAATATGAGAGTTGATACTAGAGATTTTTAAATACATTATAGCAAATAATGATCCCAAACAACATTGAAAACTAATAGGTCAAGCCGGGTGTGGTGGCGCATGCCTGCAATCCCAGCACTTGGAAGGCTGAGGCAGGAGGATTGGTGCGAGTTTGAGACTAGCCTGGGCCACAAAAGTGAGTTCAAGGCCAGCCTGAACTGCATAGTGAGACCCTGTCTCAAAAAGACAAAAAAAAAAAAAAAAAGAAAGAAAGAAAAAGAAAATTAATACATCACTTTTAAAAACAAGCAGAAGTTTTATGGAAGTGAAAGTGGTTATTTGAGACTGCCTGAGTAATACTTAAAAATTGATACCCTCCCTAGGATTTTGGAGTTCAAGCAAATGTTACATTTCTTTCAATCTATACCCAGGTGCTGGATGTCTACGAAGCCGATGCTGCTCACCACTGATTAGCCTGGTTTTCTTTATGTTGGTTATGATGCATACATTGAATGAATAAAATAAACCCTTGAATTAAGTGATATATATATATATATATATATATATATATATATATATATATAACTTTTACATGCTGTAAAGAATGGGACAGAGCCAGACCAATGAATATCCCATAATGTGATTTTGCTTTTCTCTGAGGATGATATTCTAATGTCTTATTTGCATATCCTTCTACCTTACATAAGAATCATAAAGACTATTCATATTTTGCTTGTATCATATCTTGAATAGAAGAAACAATGCTCATCGAGACAATAATACAGTTATTCCACTGGAACAGAGAACAAAGCAATTCTTTAAACACTAACATTTGGGAAAGGCCGAACATACTAAACACAAAATAGTAGAAATCCTAACCATCGTACCTGGAAAGAAGACAGTGTTTTGAAGAAGATCTGAGGCGTGTTTGTATTTCCTTTTGCATGATTTTGACCTCCTTTCCTTTCCCTTCCTGAGAGAAAATATTTGAAAGATCTTCCCAATAACCTGCTAGAGTCTGATTTTAGGGAATGTTTTCCAGCAGTCATCTGTAAGCTAACAACTGTCAAAGGACAGAGATAATATTAAAAATAAGCTCAAAATTTAGAAACAAAAATAATGTTAAGAGTTCCTCTTCCACACCACAGTTTCGAAAGAACGACAGCCCCTTTCACCTTGACCACCTTCCTGCTGATAAACAGAAGCCATAACACACAATTCCTGTTTTGATAACCTTGATCTCCCGAGTCTCACTGTCATTTCAAATTCTGGCTCTGCAGAGACATTTATTTTCCCCGATGCTTTCAATAAAGCACAAGGAAGTCCTGGAAGACATAATAGCTCTGAAGGATCACACAGTTATATTGCTAAACTGCACGAAGTTTTCACAATGATCTCTGTGTGTAGCTGACTAGCGTGTGAAAGGCCCTGTGGATAGTTGACAAATGTCTTACGGATATAACAGGAAAGACTCTTGGGGCTTTTATTTCCTTAATGGACACATACCCTGAGGCCAAGTGAATACCTTCAGTAGAGGCCATTTTTCCAAGAAGAAATAAATGATCACAGAAGAAAAAATAAAACCTACGTATTATAAAATATTTCTACTCTATGTTTGATTTTAATTGTGGCACTTAGCGGTGTGCCAGATAGCATACTAAGCCATTTTGCATAAAGATTATATGTGTATACATATGCATGTGTGCATACAATACCAAATGGAATTATTAAAATATTCCTTGTTATATTTAAAACTTTATTAAACTGTAATTGAGAAAAAAATTGTTAATTCAGGTATCAAATTTAGCAGGCTTTATGACTTTACCATTTTTTTCTATATGTATATTTGTTTCTTAAGACAAATGGTATAATTGCAAGCATATTTATTTCAAAACCTTTTAGGAAGCAAAAGAAATTATGTGTTAGAACAGTGGTTAAGGACTTGATATGTGAGCAATGTATTTCATTTGTGATCGACTGGTTTAGGACAAGAGTGTTATTTTGTGTATTTTGCACAGGGTCTTGCTATGCAGCTTGGACTCCTAGTGATCCTTTTTCAGAGGAAGGTGTTATTTAACTTCCATATGTTTATAGAGTTTTGGGGGTTTGTCATCAATTATCAATTTCATTGCACTATGGTCAGATAATATGCATGGGATAATTTAAATTCCTCTGCATTTAATTAAATATATTATGTGGGCTACTATATGGTCCATCTTAGAGAATAAGGCCATGTGCAACTGAAAGGGATGTGTATTCTGATCAGTTATAGTGGAACCCTCTGAAAACATATACTAACTCCATTTGTTCACAGGTTTGGTCCAGTTTTGACATTTCTTTGCTGATTTTTGGTTTGTTTTATCTAATAAACATATGAACAAATGCCCAATAGCATTGGTCATTTGAGAGATGCAAATTAAAACGACGCTGAGATTCTACCTTACTCCAGAAAAAAAAATGGCTGCCATCAAGAAATGGACCAATAACAAATGTCCAGGAGTGTTGGTAAAGGAATACTTTTACACTGTTGGTATGGGTGTAGGCTGGTACAACTACTGTGGAAACTACCGTGGAGATTCTTCATAAAGCAGGACTAGAAGTCCCATTCAACTTAGTCAGTCCTCTTCTGGGTATCTTCCCAGAAGATTAACAAACATCATATCATAGCAATGTATGTGCAGCCATGTTTGCACAGGCACATGTAGCTACTTGTAATAACTAAATCTTGAAAACAATTCAAATACTCATCAACTGCAGAATGGATAACAAAGAAGCATGGTTTTTAGACAATGGGGTAATAGCTGTAGAGGGAAAACCTGAGACTTTTATAAGGAAATGGATGCCACTTGAGACCATACTCATAAGTGAAGTAAATCAGACTGCCATGTGTAAATGTCATATTACCTCCTTAGTGTCAGAAGCTTAAAGAACAAATAAAATCCAAAACACACAATAGGTACTGTGAAAAAGAATTTGCTTAGAAGGAAAGACAAACTGGGATGGGAGAAAGGAGAAAAGGGAAAAGGTAATCTGTCTGTCTGTCTGTCTGTCTGTCTGTCTGTCTGTCTATTTCAGTGGTTCTCAACCTTTCCAATGCTGTGACCCCACAACACAGTTCCTCATGTTGTGGTGACCCCAAACCAAAAAACGATTTTGGTGGCTACTTCAAAACTGTGATTTTGCTATAGTTATGATTCAGAATGGCTTTAGGTGACCCCTGTGTTTTGGTCGTTTGACACCCGCTGGGGTCGCAACCCACAGGTTGAGAACCACTGGTCTATTTAGATAGCTCAACTGCTAATTTTTTTTGGTTCATTGAAAAGAAACATTTGCACTTATACTATTTGATCAGATTTCCATGCCTATATCTTATAATCTGAGAAACTATTTCAAAACTAACAATATCCAGTGTATTAGTTATTGTTACTCGCCTGCTATCTTGTTGTGAAATTTTGTATCATTATTTTTATTCTTAAAAATATTGTTTTTTCTTTAAAAAAAACAGTATAGCTTTATTATATAATATTTTCCTTTTAAGGATATATTAATCTGTAATGTGTAATATTATTACATAGCAATAGTATAATGTAAAATATGATGCAAATAAATACGCACATAAGTTAATAAATACTGTAAGTCTCTTTATAGTGTAATACTGGTAGAATTTATTCAGGTATGAAAACAGAAAACTAAGGGGCTGGGGAGATAGCTCCATTGCATAAGTTCCTGCTTCGTAAGCCCAAGTTCAAACCCCAACCAAAACAAAGGAAAAAGGAAAAAGAAAATAGGAAAGTAAATATATATAGTAGATAGCCCATTTTAATAGTATAAAGAGACATATACCTATTTTTGAAAAATGTTTCTGTTCTTGAAAGCATCATGAATTTATATTATCAAACAGTATTATTGCTGATTGCTGTACAGATCTCAATATATCAATATGGTTAAGTGGCTTTTAGTGACAAACTGCTCAATCCATTATTGTATGACATGAACACACAGTGAGATGTGCTTTAAGAAGTTACTCAATTTTAAAAATGCAAAAATATGGATTATTTACAGTTGATTTCCCATAAGATTAAATTCAAATAATTTTGTTGCCTGAACAACTAGTTAGGAACAACTAGTTAGTTGTACACATGTTAAGAACCAGTATGTGAAGGAGTATAGCAGTTCTGCCTTTGAATAATACGGGCACGGAAGGTTATAGGGATAACACCTAAGCCTGAAAAGCCGGAGGAATACAAAATAAGTGATTCTCAGCAGCGCAGTGTCCAGAGTCAGTTTTCAGTGAAGTCAGAACCAATAATTAAAATGAACCTCCCAAGCTAAACACGTGTCCAACAGGAGCATTCTAAAAGTCAACAAGTTTTAATGTAGTAGAGTACAAAAGAAACGAAAACTCTGAGTCCCGAGCAAAAGTTGGAGAGATAAGTGTCCAGAGCAAGACTCGATAGTAGAAAGTTGTATCATTCCTCTCACTAGATTTCCCTCTCAGCTTTACACTGTGCTGCCCCAAATAATGACAACGACAGTGACGACGACGACAAAATCACTTTCGAGGAAGGGCTTACAGTAGCTAGAGAGAAGGCCTTGCTCTGTTTTGGGTAGTTCTTTGCCACACTATTTTATAAAATGCAGAAGCCCTCCAAGCAGCCAAGGCGACCCCGTGCATTGTTCCCAATAGAGAACGGACGGGCTTCCCTGGGCTCGCGCAGAGTGCCCCCGGCCCCCGTGGATCACTCTAGACAACTTTCGAACAGAAGTGCTACAGAGCAGTAGGAATTGGAAGACCTAGTGCAAGGCTGCGGCATGCTCGAGAGAAGCGTGGCAAAGTCCTGGCCAGGAGGGAGGGGCACCAGCCTTCACTATGTCACACACAGTGCAGAAGGATGTGTGCTGTCTTACAGAAAAAGAAATTACCCCTAACCTCATTATTTTAATTGACACGTAATGGAAATTGGTGTGTGTGTGTGTGTGTGTGTGTGTGTGTGCGCGCGCGCGTGCATGTGTGTGACCGGGGTTTGAACTCACAACCTTGCACTTGCCAGGCCACAGAGCTATGTCCCCAGCCCCATCTAATGCTCACCTTATTCTAGCTTGAATTCTAGCTCCAGGGGTCACCCCCACTTCTCCAATTCTGATCAAGTAATTCATGCCAGTCTACCAGGAAAATATAATTTTGAAAATTTTGTAAGACAACAATAAAAAGAAGCCTGAAGCCTGTGAACAATAATTCCACAAAGCATAGTTTATAAAGACAGCAAGTTAAATCAAAGTGTCAATGTGGGTGTCAAGCATCCAGGATACTAGCAAATCTTCAGTTTTAGGAACTTCATACTTTTTAAACTGCCATCATACATTCATAGTTAGAAATCAATATATAAACAGTGAAGTCTTCAAATGTCCAGAAAGAATACTGAAATTCTATAAATGACCACTGGGAACAATTCTTAAATTTAATTCTCTTTTGTAGATTTAATTCTTAAGGTTGTAGGAAAGACTATGCGACATCTGTTCATATTGTTTTGCCCCCCCCCCCCCGGGATGGGGTTACTGAGCATTTTAATTTGCTACATTATTTCTGCAATGGAAATGACATTAGAGTTTAAAAAACACACTTGCAGTAGAAAGTATGTGTTGGCTTTTAAACTGTAGAGTGGATGAAATGTAAAGAAACCAAGGGCAAATCCACATCAGGAGGCCTGAAACATGATCTCAATATAGCGCAAAATCTCAGGGGGGGCTTCTCCAGGCCACAGACACGTTTCTGCACTGATTTCTCCTCATTCTGCTTCCTTCACCTCTTAGAGGATGACAATAATAAGTGCAGTTTGTCCTTTGACAGTCAACTTAGTCAAACTTTTTATATTACTTACTAACACTAAAGGCAAAAGAACAAGGGGCACAGTTTGGGGGTGGGTACAGCTGTCCATGGCGTCAGCCTTGACATCAAGGGCAAAGGAAATCAATCTCGCCTCCATTCCAGGGCAGCGTGGAGATTTCCCACTGAAGGCACAGCTACTGTTTCCACTGCAGCTTAAGCGCCCCTTGCACCTGGCAGGTCAGATGGCCTCTGATTGTAGTGGAGTCAGAATGAGCCTGAAATGAACTTTATAAATCATAACTTAGTTAATACTTTAGTTGGTAAAAAGCCACAACATCCAAATAAAGAACTAAAGCAAGAAAGGAAGAAGAGAAACACAGACGAGAAAGGAAGGAATGGAGGGAGGGAAAGGCAGGAAGGAGGGCGGGCAGGCAGGCAGAGAGAGAGAGAGGGAGGGAGATAGGGAGGGAGGGAGGGAGGGGGGAGAGAGGGGGGAGGGAGAGAGAGGGAGAGACAGGGAGAGACAGGGAGAGACAGAGAGAGACAGACCGACCAATTCCGAACATAAAGCTGGAGTTCAGGGCAACACAAAAGCAAAACCAAGGATACCAGGATGTGTTATCTCCTAGATGAGGTATTTTATTTGGCCTGATGTGTGTGTGTGTGTGTGTGTGTGTATGGGTGTGTGTGTACACTAGGGTGTGTAATTACTTCTATGTTATCTCAAATTCAAATATTCCAGCCTTGAGCTGGGCATGGTGGCACATGCCTGAAATCCCAGCACTTGCAAGGCTGAGACAAGAGGATCGGTACAAATTGAGACCACCCTGGGCTGCAAAGTAAGCTCAAGGTCAGCCTGATCTGCACAATGAGAGCCTGTCTCAAAAAGGGTAAAAAAACTCTTAGCATTATGATAAAATATTTTTTTCACTCTATCAATTACCTAAAATATGTTTTATAGTGTGAATGTATGTTGAACACTATAAAGTGTGTATGTTGCATGTATATGTATATTTTGTACTGGGTCATGACTTCCATAGATAGTTTTTGTTTGCTTAATTTAAGGGACCAGTGGAATTAGCACACTATGTTTATTTTGGAATTTTTGCTGTGCTTTTTCTGGTTTTCCTAAGTGCTTATTTTTTGTCTTCTAGAGAGAAAGATTGTGTCAGCACAGTTAATAGGCTCCAGCTTTTCAGTAAATTTATATTTGAGTTAAATAAATTTGCATTCTATCCACAGGAACTAATTTTTAATTTATAGATGAAAATGTAACAATTCTTTGTCAACGACCTCAATGGAGTGTTTTTAATATTTCTTAATTCTGAAATTTTACTTTCTTGGTTTCTGTGGCCAGAGTTTATCTTCAAGGAGTTTCCTTCGAAAGAGTATAGGTAACTCTTCAAGATACTGCTTTTCTAAAATTGTGTTTAAGATGAACTCAAAGTTTAAGCAAAGCTTGATCCTTCGTGGAATGCTAGCTGGAAATATTATCTTCACAAATTGGAGATAAGGGCTTCCTTATCCTTCCCAGTGCTACGGAGAGGAGAGGAGATGCCCTGCGATGATCATGACCGTGATTTGGTTTTTGCAAGACCTTAGGCTTTGCAAAGAGGATTCATGCCTCTGTCCAGCGGAAGGCATTTCTCTACTTTCCCTGACAATTCCCCTCGCTTTCCCATGTATTTCCTTTTAGAAAGATGTTAAGAATAGTTCACCCTTGCTTTAATTTTCTATGTTTTTATTTTTGTTTTAGGAGATATCCATAACTTTATGTTCAAGGTCTCAAAATACACATTTTTGAAAAAAAAATTGTTTTTTTATTATCTTGCTTTTAATAAAAAAAGCCTATACCTTTATTTCTAAGTGGCTTCTGAAGCTTAGATTTAAAAGGAGATAATTCAAGTTAATAAAGTTAGAATCATTTCAAATGTAATAAGGCTGTTTAGTTCTAAAATCATTCTATTTTTATAACACAATATTTTAAGGAAAATAATTTTAAATGTTAATATTCAAAATGAATTCTTTCTCATTTAGTGCTCTTTAAAAGGCATAACAACTCACGTTAGTTCTCTGTCTTTGAAACCAATCTTGTCATTTATAATTTATGTAAAATTATTAACAGAAATTAATCACTTTAAGCAGAGGGACAAGTCAAAAATAGTTGCTGAAGAGGAATGCAGGTTTCAGTTGACAAAGTAACTTTGTGCAGCATATTTTATAGGTGAGAAATGGCCTTCAAGATGACGAGACATCCACATGGCAAGAGTGCCAAAGGAAGTCCCACCCCCAAGCCTGCCTCCCTCCACAGCACATGCTCCTGCCCGCAGGTGAGTGTTCCCATGGCATGGAGGATACAGGGGAATATTTTGCCCATGAATCCCATATTTCTGTGCTATAAACAAACTGTAGAAGAAGCGACACTGCAAAACTCTCAGTGTATTTATGTAAACATCTTCAAATTAATCCAAGCAATGCTGTTGTTTATTGCGTGACATGTCTCTGTAGAATACTTAGGAGAAAGCAAGACAAATTCCTGTTTATTTGTAATGGCCATACTTCCCAGATTTGATATCTAGCATTAGAAGCTGGTTTTATTGGCTTTATTTCACAGTACTGTATCATTCTCTGTGACATCTGGAATGAATAATTAAACAGGTAACTGTGAAACACTACTGAAATTAATTTTAAGAGGACAAATGGGATTGAGGAACACAGCACACACTGCATTTTACCGAAAACACCTTCAGCCATTACACTAAATAATCCATGTCACATCCTCTGGTAATTTCTAGGGTGATTTCCTTTTGCCAGGATGAGTTATTTTTGCCACTTGGAGTACAACATATTACAGATCCGCCTTGGTGGTGAGTATACTTTTTCAAAACAGGTAACAGTGACAGATTCTCAAGAAAGCCCCCAAATCACTGGCACCTTGCCAGGACATTCATTCTGCTGAGCAAGGAGCAGAGGGAGCAGCCAGTGACTCCATGCTCCCCGCCATCAGGGGCCATGGCCCTTGACAAAGTGCAAACAGGGGAGGCAGAACTGTAGGATCTGGGAGGCGGGGGAAACATTCAGCAGAGAAGCTTGTAGAGGCCACAGCAGATGCGATGCTAGCTTTCCTTGTCAGCCTCCAAAGGCTGCCTTTCCCAAGATGCCCTGCATTTAGGTGGAACCTCATGGCTTGCTTCTGGCTGACAGAATGTGGTTGAAAGTTACCAACATCTTTCCCTGCCTGGCTATAATATAGTTGCAGCAGTCTCTACTGACCTCTGCACACACGTCCACCATGCTCAGACAGAGCAGGGGGGGAAGGAAGCAAAGGACTCACAGAGGCAGGGGAGTCACCAAGGGCAAGGGCTGCTGAGGTCTGAGCCATAGCTCAGACATCAGCCACTGAGAACTGCTGCCCACAGTAAGCATTCACACAGGTACTTGGATACTGGGATTCAGGGGCTGTGTGTTAAAAAAAAAACCTTTAATTTTTGTTCATTTTAATGAGAAAAGAAAAATAAGATAGCAATAAAACAGTTTCAAATTGGGTTAGTAAGACAGTTACAATAATTAATACATTTCTTATTGTTTCACAGTAGTTATTCAGAGGACAAGGTGCAGACACAATATCTTGTCTAAACAATATTACTACAGTCTTTTATTCTCAATGAACTAAGAGAAAGTAGCTGGTATCTATCCTGTCTTGTGCGTACACTTTGGTCAAACTTAGTTGAAAACATTACTCCTAATGGCCTGGTATGGGCTCAACCCTCTGGGTTGCTGGTTCTTCCCAAAGTGCACACTTCATGTCCTGCAGCCCTTTTCCTGGTGCCTTAAGGCATAACGTCGACAGGGCAGCGTCCAGCTGCAGCGCACGGAGCGCATCTCCAGCACCGACAAGGAGCGTCGCGCGGCCTAGCCACAGCCGCGCTCACATCACGCATGCGTAAGAAGTGAATTTCTGGGTTCTTTCTTAGGACTACTTCTGTTCTATCGACTTCTTTCATTGCTGGGACATAATACCTGGGCAGCCATAGAAGGCAGAGGCTTATTTTGGTTTACTTTTAAGGGAAAAGAGGTTTATTTTTGGGCTCCCACTGTAGTCCATAGATGCCTGGCCCCCAGCAGAATGACATGGTGAAGGTCCTGGTGGACAAGACGCAACGAGAAGCAAGAAGCAGGGTGGGGGGCTAAACTCCAGGCCCCTCCACTTCTGGCTGGAACCCACTTCCCAACAGCTGGCCAGCTGCCAGCCCCCAGGACCCAGTCGCCTTAGAAAAACCCCACCTACCCACACATGAGACTCTTGGGATCCTCTAGACGTAAACCACACACTGCACCCAGAAAGCAGCAGGAAACACAAGTGCAGAAAGGGTCCTGTCACGGAGGATTCAAAGCAGGAAAAACAGTCCCGCCATGGAAGCGGTGAGCGCATGCCTCTTACTGCACCTTTACCTCCTCCTCCTGCGACCTTCGGACTTCGGCTGTTTTTCTCTTCCTCTGCATATCCTGCACTCGTGCTATCCACAACATAAAGCCAGATCTTTCTGCATGTCATCTCCAGGAAGGCCAACCTCTGGGACAGATTTTCCCTCCTTTGCCAGGTATTTCTGAGGCTTCTTAACACGTTTCTCCTTCAGGTTCCTCCATTGCTCTTTGGCCCAGTTTGCTCTGTCTCTCGGTTTACTCTAACTGTAACTTCCCAGTTACAACTTTCTTGCTTAAGATTCATTATATCAGATCCACATCGTTCTCTTACCCCCGACATTCATGCTTCCCTTTTTGCCTTGATGTCCGCCGGCTGCCTGCATCTCTTTTGCCAAACACTGACAAACGCCAGCTCAGTGGTGCCGGAGCTGTGGCACGGATGTTGTACCGGGATGTCTGTGATCGCTGAGAGCTCTAGAAGCTTCCGTGTCCTTGAACATGATGAACGTGAACGTGTAGATGAGCAGGCCTTTGGCCTGCTTCCCTGGGCCAGCAGACTTCTCACTCTCTTACTCCTGGCTTCTTTTCATTTTTAGTGCTCAGGGTTCTTCCGCTGAGACTCTTAGCAAAGCTGAGTTTGGGGTAATAGGTGTGGTGGAGTGGGGTGCCTTCTCGCAAACACGATGGATGTAATGGCGGCTCTTCACCGAGAGGTAGTAATTGTGCCGATCCTACCACAACCTTCCCTCGTGATGTACACAACGTTGTGTTATGCCCTTCACAAACCGTGCTCTCTTCATGGCCCTGTTTATGATTTTGAATTACTGAAATGTACAAACCAAGGCTCCTCTGTTCTCATCTCAGTAATAGCCAGAAATGTCACTTGCCCGCCTGACACTAAACACCTGACAGACACAGGATAAACAATGCTTTTATAACAGATAAAGAATATCCATGGGACAGGCTAGAACCGTCCAAAAATTATGATGATCATTATTCCCAATTTCCAGGTGATGGAGCTGAGATATTCTCACAGTTGATGCAGCTATCGAAGGAGAAAACTGAGGCTGAAATGCCGTCCTAGCTGTTCCCCAGAAACGCTGGTGTTCTCACATTCATACACACAAGCATGTGTGAGGCAAGGCTGTGACTTTCTTGTTTCTCCCACTTATTTATTTATTTGATTAATTTATTTATATGTGTTTAGTACAGCGTCTACAGGGTCTCATTATGTAGATCAGACTCATAATGATTCTGTTTTCAGCCTCCCAAGTGTTAAGATTACAGGCGTGTGCCGCCATGCCTAGTCTCAATCGCCCTCTCATCTCGCCTCTAGGGGGCCTGGGGCAGGGTAGGCGCGGCATGCTGGGGACTGAACCCTGGCCTCTGTGCTCTGCCTAAGCAGATGCTTTAGTCCACCTGAAGTGTTTAAATACCTGGTTCTTCCATTTAAAGTTTACATTTTAGAAGACTTTTTAGTTAACAAATGAGTTTCCGATCATTAGTATTTAAGAATTTAGCATCAATAATGCCTATAGTGTTCCTAAAACCAAAATGAAAAGCTATTTTAGTACCCTTATATGGGCCTAGCAGGATGGCTACGTAGTCTAAAGTGCCACTTAGGAAGGCTTCAGCGGCTGTAGGGACTGCAGTTCGATCCCTGGCACCACATGCTGCGCCAGTCCTGCCCTCAGGGCAGGCTGAGCCAGCGATAAAAATAAACAAACAAAAGTTCTGAAACAAGAAAAAAGTAAAAAAATGAAATACCTTTACATGTTAGTTGTATAAGTAGCACTTAGAACCCTATGGATAATAGTATTTGAATATTTTGGAGATATTTCAGAAGCTCTATCACAGAGCTTATAGTACCTGATGCTATTGGTAGCACGGCCCAAGGAAGACGAAAGAAGCAATGTTGGAACTCATTTGGAAGCAAGCAGCATATCCTCTGCTTGTTTTGCCAAGATAAGTGAATTCAAAGACTATTTGATAAGTGAATAATGTAACTACTAATTATCACTATACACACGACAGTGCTCAGTGTGAAAGCTGCACTGCAGGAACGAGAATGCAGCTCAGCACTGCCGCCCCTGCCTGGGAAGCGTGAGGTCCTGAGTTCAATTCCTAGTACCATAAAAAAAGAAAACAGAAAAAAGAAAAGAAAGAAAGTACAATAGCACCGCCCATGTTAGACCCAGGGAAAGCAGCGGGTAGGTCACAAGAGTACGAGAAATGAGAAGATTTTGAACACCTACTTCGCGGGCATCAGAGTAAAAAATAAATGATCCCTCCTAGGTCCTGGCGGGATGGCTCAGTGGTCTAAAGCGCCTGTTTGAGAAAGCTTGGGCGGCTTCTGGGACCGCGGTTCGATCCCCAGCACCACATGCTGCGCCAGCCCTGCCCTCGGGGCGGGCTGAGCCAGCCATAAAAATGAGTGAATAAACAAACAAGGGTTATGAAACAAGAAATTAAAAAAAAAAATGATTCCTCCTAGGTTTGGAGAGGATCTATTTCAGAATTATTCCATAAAAGCTTGTTAAATAATAACTACACAGGGGTTTGCATTTTTTTAGACCTTTCTCCTAAGT
This sequence comes from Myocastor coypus, assembly GCA_004027025.1. NCBI lineage: Eukaryota > Metazoa > Chordata > Mammalia > Rodentia > Myocastoridae > Myocastor > Myocastor coypus. Next base: position 10,661 of record PVJA010008636.1, on the reverse strand, counting down.
TGAATTGCATGCAGACCTGGCAGCGTGCATCTGGTCCTAGAACGCTGTGTGACTACGTGCCCATTTCCCCGAAGATTGAGGGCTTTTTAATATATATGTGAAAGTATTTCCTAGATTTTACGTTTTTCTTGATAAAATGAATAGAAGGGCCTGCACAGAACATGTGACCAGTCAGTATCCTGTTTACTTTCTTTCTAGGTAGAGAGAGACAAGCTGTGGCTACTTCCTGGACAGCGAATCCCTTCGTCCACTGGCGTTTTATGAAAAGCCTCTACTCAGCAGAGTGCAAAATTCTCTATGAAAGACTGTTTGACAATTTGCCTTGCATTTTTTTTATGACGAAATCTCCCATAGGTGAATGTAAGGGAGACGCTAGCCAACCACGGTGCTGCAAATCACCCCTCCTGTGAGCTCGCGCTGGGAAGGCTAAGAGGGCTCGGCTGCAAAGCAGCCCATAAATCTCCAGTTACACGTGCACCAGCGGCCAGGCACCGCCAGCTGTTTCAGTGCGCTCTGCTGGCCTCTCACCCATGTACAGGCGCCCTTATGCCTAACAGCTGACAACGAGCCTTACTCAGTATCAAATTTTCCAATTCTTTTTAACAACTCCTAGCTAGCTGCACTGGAGATCTGACTTGCACGATGGAGCCCAAATTCCACCTCCTCACCTGGGCTGCGCTCACAAAGCCATGGGGAGGCGACTTCGCGCTGCTATTTTCTCTCCCACCCCTAATCTGGAGACAAACAGAAGGCTGTCACCACGGTGACTGTGCCACCCTAATCCTTGCACTGGACTGTGGCAATTTCTTCTGTGGAGCCAGCTTTTGAGGACCTGCTGGTGCAGAACAGAGGCCACGCATGAGCCATTTGGAATGGGACAAGAGCCGCGCTGTGCCTTATGAGCTGCGCCCGGTGCATGTCTGCTCCCAAATGAGGCCAAGTGCACGTGGAGTCAGAGGCCCCGCACTGCACCAATTCTGATTTCCTCACGCAGCTCCACTGATAGCTGCTCTGCCCAGACCCTGCAGTTTCCTGTGTGTAGCATGAAGGAGCCGTGGACCCAGGCTCTTACTTTCCACCTGTTCCAAGCCAAGTGTTCTTCAGGACTCCTTCATATACTGGCTGATATGCTGGTGGACTAGGATCCACTATTATTATAGTTTTATGACTCTAATTAGTTTGAACATTCAAAATAAGCTCACTAATGGTGCTGTAAATGGCACTGTGCAGATGCTCCAAATCATGGCCTTCTTAAGCGTGCATCGGCCTGAGCAGAATGTGTGGACACTCCACTCTGATAAGACAGCACAGGCCCGGGAAGCCATCTAAACACTAAATCCAGCCAATCACGGCCTCACAATTAATTACTGTACTTGTAATACAAAAAAATAAGGATGCAATGAAAAAATAGAGATATATCACCTCCCACATAACAGCTGGTATTTCATTCCAGTGTGTCATTATTATATTTCAGATCTTGGTTGCCACATAAGGAAATTGTAGGTGTGACGAATCCCAGAACATACTCCCAGCTGAAACAATGGACTGAAAGGGGACCTTTTCTACATATGGAAAAATGATGCCCTGTGCTGTGATTGTAGGGAATGGCAACATATCTGGAAAGCTTGGGTCGTGTGACCAAATTGATGTAAACATGTTTCTATCAGTTCATGTCTGCTACCAACAAGGCTGGTTTCTTATCATTCCAAGCATATGAAATAAAGATAACCTGATGGCCGCTGATGAGGCAAGAAAAAGTTTCTACTGGGGTTTCTATTTTTAAGAGGATAAACTAAGAACAGGATCGACTTATTGGTTTCTCATCAGTGCAAAGATAGCTCAGAAGGCGGGGCGCTGTCACTTAGAGCAGGTGCGCGGGATGACGGAACAACGTTTATTGTTTAGAGACACACACCACACTGCAAATGGAAACACAAAGGAGAACTATCTTGCCAATTAGGACAAGCTCAGCCATTCCAGGTCGCAAAACAACAGCAGACGCCACCACGTCGGTACCTGAGCGGCGCTGCCATGTGTTATCTAACCATATTGCTCCCTCCAAACATGGCCCAGAAGAACGAGAGGTGCGTGACACAGTTCGGGAACCTTCGAGAGGCGTGTGGCATGCTGTGCTTTCAGACCTCAGGAGGAGAAGCTAGCCGGAGCCTCCCAACGTACTAAAATGATTTATTATCACAGGGCTAAACTAATGCATTCTGCTTTCCAAGTCTGCTGCCAGTCCAGGGCAGAGGCGGTGTTTATTACCTACAGTACATAATGCCCGCGGAAGAGCTCTGTATTATTCATAAGACTGCCTTTTTTGTGCCATCATAATGCTGATAAATTATGAAAAAATGCATATTTTATTTCAATTTATAACATATCGTTGTATACATATCAATAGATCATGCTGCAGCAGGCGGAGCGAGTGCTACTGCTGACAGCTGTTGACATACTTCAATAAAAGCCAAACAAAAGGCTTCCTTGATAATCCTAAGTCACAATTCGCATTCCAAATAAAAAGCCACTTGGAGCTCTCATCATGCTTAGAGGAGATTTGCAGAAATGTCAGGGCTGCATAAGGGAGAAACTCGAGCAAAAGCCCTGAGAGACGTGTAATTTTCTACCCAAAAGTCACTGCGGGGGAGAGAGAGGCCTTCTGCACTGCACCGAAAGGTTTCAGTAGGAAACGCAGGTTCATGGAAAGAGGAAGTCTGATTTCTTCTGCAGGAAGGATTCTCTCCGAGGTCGCCATGATTTTATATGGCTTCTTTCTCCTCTCCTGGCCTCAGATGGTGCAGGGCCTAATTCTAAAACACATTCTAAGATGAAGGTCCTTAAAAGGCTACCGACTCGCCACCAAGCTCACGCTTCCTGTGTTTTTCAATTCTGTAACTTAATTTCACATTAATCGTAGACTACATAGCCAAACAGTATTCAGATCTTTCAAATAAATGTAGTAATTTCCTTGTATATTCCATGTACTAAGGAATATGTAAGCAAAATGAATTAAAGCTAATTTGAGGGCAATTTATCCACTTAATAAGGGCCAGTTTCTTTTAGTCATCAAGGAATCACTGGATATCATTTTGAGCTGAAAGAGAGCGTAGAACTCTGTTTAACTACTTCATTTCACCAACTAAAATTCTGAACTTATAGGATGATGTACGCCAGACCTTATGACTCTAGAACCACAATTAGGATGTAGGTTTGTCTGCTTCCAGTTTGGTCTGTTATTCTAAGTGCCCCTTCTGAAGTTTCAAATGTTAATGTATATACAAGAATGTCAAAGACTAAAGTAATGTGTGTGTACAATTATCTGTCTCTGAGAATCACAACGTCAAAATGTATCTTTGCTTCCCCAGTTCCTAGGCAGACGCTAGGCAAAATCAGGCTAAAGCTAGTTTAGGTGTGGTTTTCTGAGTAAGGAAAATTCACTAGCTAAAATAAATAAATAAAGGAAATGCTATCAGTTATGAAGACCATTAAAAGAAAGCATAAAACATTACATTAGTCTAGGTATAGAACAGTAAGCCTGATGGTTAATAGTGCAGGCGGTCGCCCTCTGGTGCAGCTGGTGTGTGGCACCCAGGCCCCCAGACCCCTCCCCTCGCCACAGTGAAATCCTAAAAGCAGCTCTGAGAGGACGGCCTCTCTCTGCCCCCTCAGCCTCTGCAAACAGCGGCGCTGCCCAAAGCAAAGACTCCTAGCGAGCGCTCAAACATTTACTCTGCCTGGTGTTGACATGCCGGCTCCCACATCCCCACCGCCACTTGCTTCCTCTCCAAGGAGGGCGAGAGGACTGGGCATGCTATTGAAACAACCTTGTCTTCCCTTCAGGAAGTGGAATGGCAGGATGACCGTGTCACAGAGCATTTGTGCCCACGTGAAGGTACAGACCAGGTCAGGGGCGGACAAGCTGTAGAAAAATTTAAAAGGAGAGGAGAGAGAACGTCTCTAAGCAAGTTGGGGGTGGTGACTGTACAGCTTTTCCTCATCCTGAGGTTTGCAGAGAGCTACGTCCTAAATGAGGAGTTACCAGTAAAGAAGAAAAAGAACTTTGAGAAACAAACATCCTTGGTTAGTGTTGGGCTCAGAATTTAAAGTCAAGGGGCCAGCGAGATAGCTCAGGGGTCTGAAGGGCCTGCTCAGGCAACCTTGGGCAACTTCAGGGACCGAGGTTGGATCTCTGGTACCACATGCTGCACCAACCATGCCCCCAGGGCAGGCTGAGCGGGCCATCATATAAATAATAAATAAAATCTAAATGCAGCTGGCCTTGGCCAGAAGGTACAAGCTCACTGAAATTAAAAAAAGGAATATAAAGTCGAACTTCATGTTGACGACTTCCTCCAGATAGAATGATCACCCTCCAGACTGAGTGAGGATCTTTTCCAAATTTTAAAAATCTTTTTGGGTGTTTCCCAGGTACCATTTTTATTTATTACTATTGAGTCTCCACACTCAGTATTGGCTTTATATCTTCAATTCTGTTTCTTTATCTCAGTAGATCTTTTTTTTACCTCCATCAGAAACATTAATGTTTACCCCCAAATATCAATTTTGCATGATATCTACATTGTCAGTTGGTTTTTTAAATCACCTTTTATGCAGGCTGGAGCCAGGTCTAGTGAATATTTGCACTCAGCATGGTGACTTATTCAAGGGAAAGAAAGGGGAAAAAAAGCCTTCCCTAGAGAGACCAAAATAAAAGCTAATTAATGGAGTAGCAGTTGCTCCAACCCACAGCTGAGAATTCACCTTTATCTTTATCACAACCATCACTTTTTAACACAATGAACGTTTGCTGCTTCTCATAGAAGTTTGCAGGTGGTGTTAGCATCATTTTGCTTTTTAGGATTTAAAAACTATGCACATTGTGTGATCAAAATCAACGCTAAGATGGTTAGACACAATATTTTGACAGTCTTGGTTCCCTGTTTGAATGACTGCCATTCTCAAATAATTCTGAGATAAAGAGAACCTCAGAAGTCTAAAGCTAATCATTTTAATTTTATAAATAAGGTAACGTTGATCAAGAATGGTTCATTTGTGTGGCCAGGGAGATAGCTCAGTAGGACAAGTACCTGCCCCGGCAAGCACAAGGTCAATTGCCATTACTGCCTCCCCACCCCCCACAAAAGAAAGTTTCATTTATTTGCTTTAAGGGCAATAGGGTAGTAATTCTCAAGCTTTATCAACCCGAATATTTGGAAAGCTCAATATTCAAACTAGGATGTGACTGATTTTCTGTCTCCCTGTGAGAATCACCAAATATGGATCCTAGCGTATTGCTATGCGTATAACATCATGCTGGGGATTTAAATATTTACATTATTTAATATATAACTCCTTCTGGAGTTACACATGTGGCTGCAAATTTAAATGGCAGCTTTTCTCACTGTTTGGCTGAGAGCGCCAAGCTGGGAGAAGGCTTGCTATCCCTTATCAGGAGGTCAGTCCTTCACCATGAAGAGCCTGCAAAGACGGCCTTCGAAACTCCACCCTTCAACGACTCTTAGCAATTAGAGAAGCCAAGGAACGTGACAGGGATAGAATCTCCTTGGCGAGAGCTACTGGCAAGTGGCAGCATCTTCCACTCTTCCTGGAGGACAAGGGTTTCAGGTGAACTAAGGGAGATTCAACTTGGAAATGGGAGTTTTTGATGATTATGAGACTATCTTTGAAATTAAGAGAGCAACTCATCTCAGGCACAGAAGTAACTTGCTGGCCCGGTTGGGTGTGGAGACGGGGGAAAGAAGCTAAAGGCTGATATTACACCAAGCTGAGTTCTGCTCCTGCCCTGCAGTTGTTACACCAAGTTACCCTTTGTGAAGTCAATAAACCTGTACAGTTAATAGACTGAGATTAACAAATGCTTGTGTGTATTAACCCATCTCAACCCTTAACCTTCTGCACAAAAGAAATCAAAGTCTTGTACTCGGCGAAACCATAGCTAGAAAGACGACAACTTTTCTTTGTACAATGACATGTGGGTTTTTTTTTTTTTTTCCCAGGACCTCTGAGTATAACATTAGATTCAGCTTGGAGGATTCTCCTTTTGTGGTCTTATAAAAGCCTCCACTTCTTTCCTTTTTATTACCTTCCAAGTCATGCACGTATCAAAGGAGAAAAGTGATTTTAACTTTGAGTACGGCCAGGCAATGGCAAGAAAAAGATCACTCTGGTGCCCAGGCAAACACACTGGGTACCAAAGGTCTGTGTTGACTTATAGCCACAGCTTTTACATCTAAGAGCACCATTAGCATAATTGGCTTTTGGATCAGATGGAGGCCATTAGCCTTAAATTCCTAGCTGAGGACTAAAATGTCTAACTAATATCCTCTTTATTCTACATTACCTTTCACTTGTACACATAAATTACCTTCCTATCTTCTAGACATAGAAAAAAAAAAAATTCCTAGCTACCCATATGGAACCTGTGTGTATGTGTGTGGGGTGAATTGTATGGGTGGACACTAAGGAAATTGACTTCCTCTCTAACAAACATTGCTATTTCTACACACCAAAGAGCTGCAGAGAGCTCTCAGCTGTTACATCGGAAGCTGTTCACCAGCCTCATTCAGCTTGGAGGCTTCACAGTATGTGGCAGTAGATGTGTGTCGACTTGGCTGGGGGTGCTGACCAGTTCAAATATTTTCCTCTGTGTGTCATCATTTATCCTCTGCAGACCAGGTGAGCTCCTGCCTGGGTGAGCCTGTGGTGAAGAGGCAGCCAGGCCGAGAGGCCTGGCTATCGTCTGCGGCCTCCATACCTGGACGAGGAATGTGCCCCTGAATTCTCACCGTTCAGATGGACAGCGACCTCGCCCCTCACTAGGGAGGACTTATTTACGCCCATCGTGGCTCCGAGCTACTTCATCCATTGTAGCGCTCACACCCGTTGTATTCCAAGTCAACATGATTTCTTATGTTTGGCGTTATAAATTAACTAAGACGCCATGAAAAATAAGACTGCGCTTGGTCAGAAGTGGAATTTTGGGGCCCACTTCAGACGCTTGGGTACCCTGCCATCTACTGGATTGTGCTGGGAATGTTGCAAATTCTTGTGCATCCTCAGTACTGGTTTTCTCTGAAGTTTTCATTGTTTAACTGAATTTAGGGGGTTGAATTTTTATGAAATTGCACGTTAAAGGAATGTATTTCATGTTTAGGAATTAGTCCTTTTACAATAACTCTTTTATTTGAGAATGTCTTTAGATTTAAAGTCCTGACTCTATCAGGGTTCCTTTCTACCCATGCCCTTGGCCCTGTTATTAACACCTTTCATGTGTTTGAGGTATTTGTCACGTGACACAGCATAGCTGACATTATTATTAACTGGCTTAGAGCAGTATCTTTAAGAGCAGCCAATCACGTGGGCAAGATATATCCAGACAAGTCCAGGGCGCCAAGCACGGAAAGAGGGTAGGAGTAGCCAGCGGCCCTTCCCACCTGGCACTGTGCCCACTGCTCACACCTTACTTTGTGTGAGCTCCACAAAGCGTGTTACTGTCTGATTGCCTTCTTTCTCAATCAGCAAAATAAAACCCTTATGATGCAGGCCCTATCAGTAGGGAAAATTTTTATTCAAAGTACTCATAAATGTATTGCAAGGCCTTAATCAATGGATGCTTGGGAAACAATTAGCAAAGCCTGCGGCACGTATTAAGCACAAACTAATCCCCCATCTGAGTCCACCTGGGGCAGCGTCTACTCCATAAATACTTTTTAAAATACAGAGAATGGTCTGTTTGTGTAGACTGCTTTCTGGTATGGCTTCTACTTTCTTACATTAGATTGGCGCTCTCTTCCCCCTTTCTCTTTCTCTCTCTCTCTCTCTTTCTCTCTCTCTCTCTCTCTCTCTCTCTCTCTCTCTCTCTCTCTTCCTTCATATTTTATTAATGCATAAACCAACATAACACCTAAGTTTCCTGCCCCGGCCCAGTCCAGCCCCTTGGGATAGATACCATCTGTGCCCTGTGTTGGCATGCACTCCGCTTATGCCCCTCTGCATAGTGATGAAATTGCTGGGAGCCATCACATCCGCCAGGATGGCAACAAACAAGGCTGAGCTCCACAGGGCTGCAATCCTCCCCACAGCTCTGGGCCCACCAGGACTCCCACAGCCCTCCACATCCTCCCAGTCCTCTGCATTCGCCTTCAACCTTCACACCTAGCTCCTATATTTTCTCCAAAATTGCCTTCGTCTCCATTATAATCTCTTTGTCTTCTAACAAAACTTTATTTACACATACTGCTGAGATCCTCGCCATTAGACCTCTCTCCTAACCTTGCAGTCAGTCCTATTTAGATTTGGCTCATACCCTCTTTCCCTGACGACATAAGTGTGGCCTGGGATATACTACAGTGGTGTTTCAGATTCTGTTTTGTTTTTGACTCTGTGCTGCACCTTTACAGAGAAGATCAATGACGTGAAACACTTAGCACAGACCCCAGAACACAGGAGGAAGGCTGTGAATGAGAGGAAATGGCCAATCTTTGAGAGACGCAGGGGCCCAAACTGTTCATGACATCATCACCTGCCCTTTCTGAGCATGCGCATGGCACCTGAATGCGCTGTTATCTGATGCTGCGCTACTGGGTGACGCAGGGTGATGCCAGGGAGATGCCAGGGAGATGCCAAGGTGCCTTGGCTTACACAGCAGCAGAGAGCACTCTGCATTCCCACTGCGGCTCTGAGGTTCGCCCCCATAGCCATGCTCTGCTAAGTTTATTCTTCCACCTAACGCAAAGCTCATGCCAGAGCTCGTGCCTGACCATTACAGCATTTAGTGGGGAGGAGGAAGGGGCTTAGAATGTTGGCCATGACAACTAGGAAAACGTGGCCATTTAACTTCCAGTCATATGCTTCAAGTCGACGGATGAATACGTGATAAGCAGTGACAGCACAGTGAAGCAAAGTAAGACCGAGGGCTGATGGGGGAGAACTCCCAGTTGGCGAATATCGTCAGACCGCAGCTGTCCGAAATGTGGACTTACCAGCGAGAGACCTGAAATAAATAAGGGTACGAGTCACGCTAGCCCGGGGATAACTCCCTTACCGCATCCACACTGTCTCGCAGGGGCTTCTAGACGCAGCCTGATCAGCGCCAGTCAAGGATCTCAGCTTCATCATGAATTCAAATAGAAACATTTTAATCTAAGATACAGATGCGGGCGGTAACCAGGCTACAGACATAAATACTGCACAGATACCTACACACATCTGTGTGTATGCACACGGATGCAGCGACGTGCAAGCTCTCCTGGATCACATGGACCCATTAACCAGCTCCCGACTCTCAACCTCTCCACTACACCACCCAACATTTCTATCTCTATTCATTCAATAAGGAGCTCTGCAGATATCTGGTTGAAATGAGAGTATTTTTACCTACCCTGTTTCCCCGAGAGCTAGCCCAGGCATCTGGTAAACCTGGGAGGGAATCGGTCTTTAACTGCCATCAGCTATTTTTAGGACTTGTAGTGCAGCATCACAGCAAGACCGAACACAAGCCGTGGAACACTGGTTGTATCAAGTCGGAACGGGTTCAAAATAATGCTTTTTAATGGAGCCAGCCACCTGAAGATGCAGCAGGCTGCCTTGAAAAGTGGCTCCTTTCAAGTGTCGCTGGTGGCCAGGGAATCAAGGGAGGACATGATATCAATGTCATACAGGCTCCAGGTGTTACTGAAAGAACGACCTCTGCTGTTTTTAAGAGTCTACAGTACTGTATGCACTTCCAAAGTGACCTATAATCCTGAACTCCGCTGTCTCAGAATGCTTTGTTTCTGGCTTAAACCAGAAACAGTTAATTAGCTATGGAAACACACTCAATGCCGAACAAGTTCGCTGTGTGAAATGACCAAATGGAATCCTTCCATTCACACTGCAACTTTATGCCATGTTCATTTTTAAAGCATCATTTAAAAAATATCTGGCATTTAATAAGCCAGTAATTTGACAACACACTATAAAGAATAGTTATTAATAAAATGTACTACTAGTTTATAGAAAAAAAAAAAAAAACCCTGACATTTTCTAAAGGAAAATTCCAGCTTTACACACACTCATTACGATGACCTATTTTTTGACACGCGGCTACAATTTATTCTACCACTTACTGGTGATGTACTTATCCTAGTCTAAATTTTTTTTAATGTCCTTACTTAAAAGGTTATGTGAACTTAACTTAAATGCCATGTCCCCTGTCTAAGAAGGCAAGACCCCTTTTACGACAAAGCCAGGGAACGGCAAAATGCAGCTCGTATTTCTGTGGCTGCTGACCAAGCTTGCCTTCAAAGGCTTACACTTCAGCTCTTGGTGCATTAGTAAAATGATAAATGAAAATGGGATGACATTAAGGCATAATTGCTGAACTAGTTCTTTGGCGTCTGCCGCAGCAAGGCTAAGTCTGATGATAAACTGCATAGATTTGGTGATTTTCTACTTTCATCAGACATATCTTAAAATCAGCCATAATTTTGGCTGATGGGCCTGACCAAAATACTTGATCAATTAAAATACAATTTTAGACACAGTTGTCCTTCAGGTAGGGGTTTCACAAATTCATAAAGGTGCTAACTTTAATTACATATACTTTTTTCTTCGGTGAAGTGCCTCATGTATTGACTTATGCAATACTTACAGAATCATAC
>PVJA010008635.1:34399-63795 GCA_004027025.1 Myocastor coypus | reverse complement strand
GAGCCTGGGTGTCAGGGCTGGCACTGCCCACTGGAGATCGAACCCTGGCCACTGTGCTGTCCCTAAGAAGTTGCTATAGTCTGCTGAGCTACCTGGCCAGCCCTAGACACATCTTGATAGTTGGATGCCGGCCTAGAAAGAAACAGCTACCATTCTGTGTTTTACTGACTCAAAAAGACACATTTTTCACATATTGACATCTCTGAAAATGAGGCGTACTTGTAGTTGATGTAATACCACAGCTTAGCTGGCAGTGTCTGTTGTTTATTCATTGGAGATATGTAGCATATAAAAATGTGGAGTAAACAGGAGCATTCTTTACTGAACCAAGGATGGCAGCCTGAGTCTAGAGGGATGGCCCGGGAAGAGGTGGGAGAAGCTGTGGGTACAGGCAGAGATAGATGAGGGCTGGGTAACTGGGGCAGCAAATGGCAAAAGTGAGTGAGCAAGAGGATTCCCACGCAGGCACTGGGAACATCTGAGTTGAAAGACTATAGAAAGGTCAGCCTGTCTGTGAGAATCTCCCTCAAGTATTTCAGCGCTGTCATGTGGAAGGACAAAGCACACTCCTCGGGGCAGAACAAGGAGCAATAAATGAAGTCACAAACGCAATTTGAGGCTTTCCAAGCGGGGTTTTAGGAATTAGAATGGGCCGGCCATGGGGTGAATTTCCTTGTGAGAAAGTGAGGTTATGGGAAAGAGTCAGGGAGAGAACGCTTTGGAAGGTTCTCCGGCCTTGACTTTGAGATACACGAAGCAACGTCTCTTCCAGGTCTCAGATGAAAACATTCTAAAACTTCACATCAATTTTAGCATCAGCTAGAAAATCAGTGTTCTGTAAATGAAAAGCATAATGGAGAAACATGCATGAAGACATTCACTGTACAGTAAGGAAGGTTTAGTCCACGTATACTCACAAGAAAATAGCGAAAATACAACTTGGTGAAATATTATATAGCAGTTTAAAATATCCATTATGAGCCGGGTGTGGTGGCACACGCCTGTAATCCTAGCACTTGGGAAGCTGAGGCAGGAGGATCAGTGTGAGTTCGAGACCAGCCTGGGCTACAAAAGTGAGCTCAAGGCCAGCATAGTGAGACCCTGTCTCAAAAAGCCAAAAAAAAATATTAAAAATTAAAATAAAATAAAATATCCATTATGAAGACTAAGTGCCAGGAAAGAAAATCATGTCTGATGAAATTCTTGCACCAGTGCACAAATCACAACACAAAATTGTATCTTCATTGAGTATAGGGTAGAAATATCACATCTACACATAAATGGGAACTAAATAGGAATAGGAAAATGAAAACAGGTGATACGTGGAGGAGTGGAATTCTGGATTATTATTTTCTTTTTAAATGTTGTGTTTCTATTACCTTTGTGGATAGCTGTTTAAGTGCCCCTGGAGGGCAGCTAGCTCTGTACCTACAGACACATCCCAGAGTCTCTCCAGTATGAAAACTATATACATGAAGCTCCTGAAGGAAAATATTAAGTGACTTGGAATCAGTTACTTAATAAGTAGACCCATTAGGTACTTTTTAGATTAAGGACCCAAGTAAAAAAGTTACTGATACAAAAAGATCACCCTCAACTAAGTTTCTTCCTTTCTAAGATATGGGGAGGTCTCTAACAGTCCTTGTAATCAAAGGACTCAGCATCTGGTGTCAACACGTGGACCATAAACTAGTACCTGTAATGAGTGTGATGTGTCCTTAGATGGGACAAGACATGGAACAGAGGCACAGGGTAGGCAAGGAGGGGAGGATGAGGAGCTCAGAGTACAGGAAAGGCATCCAAAGAGCAGGAAGCACAAGCTCTAAGGTTGGTTGTTATACCTTAAGTCGATAATGAATCTGCCTTATTTTTAGCATCAAACAAACTGGATTATACTGAGAAATGGTAATCTTATGCCCCACTCACCATAAAGCCCCTAGTCCTGCTCCTCGGAGTCAACCTGTTGGTCTATTTTAGCTGTTTTGTAGCCTAGTATCTTGCTATCTCTTAAATAAATTGGTTATACTCCCAGAAAATTTTTAATGGATTTATGAAAAATGAACACACTAATAGGGTAGGGTATCATGTAATGTTTTAATATAGGTACATATTGCATAATATTTAATGAAGTATCCATTCCTGTGATATAAGTGATCTTGGTTACTTTTCTCTCATTGTTGGGACAAAAATACTTAACATCCAAAATGAAGGAAGGAAAAGTTTACTTAGCTAATGGTTTGTGGAATTTTCAGTCCCTACTCAGCTGGCTCCAAGGCAGAGTGGCACATGGCAGAGGGCAGCAGTGTATGGAGGCAAAAAACAACAAAAGCAGCAACATGAAAGGGCAGGGAGCAGCAACAACAGCAGTAGCAGCAGGGTGGGTGTAGCACTCACACCCTTAATCCTAGCAGAGCTCACACCTCATAATCCCAGCAGTGCTCACACCTCATAATCCCAGCAGCGCTCAAACCTCATAATCCCAGCAGCGCTCACATCCCATAATCCCAGCAGCACTCACACCCTTAATCCCAGCAGCGCTCACACCCTTAATCCCAGCAGCGCTCACACCCTTAATCCCAGCAGCGCTCACACCCCTTAATCCCAGCAGTGCTCACACCCCATTATCCCAGCAGACCTCACACCTCATAATCCCAGCAGCATTCACACCCTTAATCCTAGCAGTGTTCACATCCCCCTTAATCCCAGCAGCACTCACACCCATAATCCCAGCAATGCTCACAACCCATAATCCCAGCAGTGCTCACACCCTTAATCCCAGCAGCACTCACGCCCTTAATCCCAGCAGCGCTCATACCCTTAATCCCAGCAGCACTCACGCCCTTAATCCCAGCAGCGCTCACACCCTTAATCCCAGCAGCGCTCACACCCCATAATCCCAGCAGTGTTCACACCCCTTAATCCCAGCAGCGCTCACACCCCGTAATCCCAACAGCGCTCACACCCTTAATCCCAGCAGCATTCACACCCTTAGTCCCAGCAGCGCTCACACCCTTAATTCCAATGTGAGATCATGAGTTAATCACAACCTCTGAAAGTTCACCCCATGACTGCGTGAGGCTTTGGGGGAACACTTAGATACAAGCCATTGCAGAATTAAGCAGTTGGCTTCTGTGTGTCCTCAACCTTGATCCTGTTAAATATATGTCAAATACTGAGTGGATCAGTAATCAGTATTGCAGCAGCATGACCACGCAGATGTTGTTCACTACTGACCCAAGTCGCCTCCTGTGGCCACACATCCTGCCACTGAGCTTGGTGTTTTTTCCAAAAGTTGTTAATCAGCTGTTCTTTGTTCATATTTAAAATTTGCTTATCAGTACTTTTCTCTGCTATTCCAACAGACCTTTTGAAAACAGAAGCATCTTTACAAACTGTTTCAAAAGTAATTTTTGACAAATACTCAGCCACAGTTTCACTCGTGACAAATTCTGTCTCACTCTCTCCATGCTCTTCCCCCAAATGTAATCTTTCTCTCCTGTCGCACATGGAACTTCTCCCACCAGGACTCTTGAGTTTCAGGCCCACACCTCAGCCTTCATACTGGGTCATCTTCTCCCCACTTCCTGCTAACCTGGCTTTTGAACCACATAGCTCCCTTTTTCTTTATTTTAGAAATCTATCCTTCAGAGGCTCCCTTGTGAAAGATATATGATATAGATAAGATTTCAAACTTTGGGGTCAGCAAATGCCTAGCTACTACCTGGTGATGCCAATCAATAATATGGCTGTGTCAAGATTGCCCTCTCAGCCTTAGCCAATATTTACTGCTCTTCTGCTCTAGCAATCCAACGTTGTTAATTCTGAATCCTGAGTTTTTGCCCTGTGCATCTCTCTGTGTGTCTGTGTCTGTCTGTCTTTGTCTCTGTCTTTCTGTGTCTCTGTGTGTGTCTCTGTGTGTGCCTCTCTCTCTCTCTCTCTCTGGCTCTCATTTCTCTCTCTCCCTCTCTCTCTCCTATCTCCCTCTCTCTCTGCTATCTCTCTCTCTGTCTCTCGCTATCTCTCTCTGTCTCTCTCTCATTTTCATTCCAAGTGTTCTAAAATTTCACAGTAATACACAGTGCTTTAGGGTCTTGGATGCAGCATGTGGAAGCATCACAGGGTCTATCAGCATGAAGCTCACCTATTGTGCTATATATGGCATGCATCCCTACACTGTTTCTTTGACTACGTAACCTTTTCCATATTTTCTATATTTTTTCTAGAAGTTCCTAATGCTTAGAGATGGATTTCTCAAATTAAGTTTCTGGTTCTCTTATCTTTTCTTCTTTCATGTCCATTTGTCTTATCATTACACAACAAAGCTGTTATCTAAAATTTCTGTGAGATTTAGTTTCTTTTTGGAGAAGAAAAAGACAATTTTTTTTCTGTTGGTGGTGGTGCTCCAGTGTTCCTTTTCCCTAGAATCTTGTTGTTGTTTTGTAGATTAAAAAATTTTTGTTCTTTTTCTAAAGATATTAGTGGCAGATTTTAAAATATTTTCCCATCCCTAGCACTGGCTGTGTTTCTCTGAGTTTCTTTCCATGTTTTTTTTTTTTTTTTTTTTTTTGACAGGTTTATTTTATTGATGGTTTTTTTATATGTTCTCATCATTTTTATATGAAAATCCTTTCATGTAATCCTGAATTATTCATTTTTTAAAGAAGTGAAGCATAAAATATTTTATCAGGAATACTGTGATGATGGGCAGAGTCTCATACTTTGGGAAATGAAAGGGCCCAATATTCTTGTTGATGAAGAGGCCCACATGTCGGACTCTTTCCCTGTTGCTACTTCATTTCTCCACAAAATGACCTTCCAGTCTGTTGTTCAAAAGAGCGAGGGATAGGTTATATGCCCAGCTCTGGCAATGGACAGGAGGCTGAAGTCTCAAGATCTGCTACATAAGTTTACCATGGCCCTGTTAGAACCTCTTATCACACTGTCTCCCCAGATCTTGGTGTCCCCCTGGTGTGGTCTGCTATGTGAGAGTAAAAGGCAGTAAAGACATGCTCTCTCTGCAGGAGTGACCTTAGCCAGAAGCTCACAGGTCCCTTGTGCCTTTGGCCTCCTGGTGCTCCTGGCCAGTTTCTTGTGACGCCTTCCATCTGTAGGAAACCATCTGTAGGTATTTGTCTTGGAACTTTCTCTACCAGGTTACCTGCCACATCTGTGCAACTGTTTCCAACCATCAAAATTTATTGAACTATCCCATTCATTGTTCTCTTTCCTGCTATTACTTTTTCCTTGAAGATCAAACTCTTCATAGTCTGACTACACTACTTTAAGGGATTCACAGGTGTTGAGGAAAAGTGACGAGACTGTGTAGACAATGTGTTGTGACTAGCTGGAAGCCTAATGTCACTCAGAAAGGAACAAGGCAGTTAGACAAGAGCAGAGGAGAGAACAGGAGTCCAGGGAGAACTCTGCACCCTGGTCTTCAGTATACATAGAGAACCCTCTGTCCATGTGTAGGGTCTTCAGGCTGTCCCAGGAAAGACCTTAAAGTACTGTGACATTCAAGTTTCAAGCTTGAGGTCCGCAAGGATTCAGACCCTATTCTAGTTCCCTCACTATGTAACTACATACATCATATAAAGAAAGTGCATGTATTGGGCTTCTACTTCAGCATCTACCAGACATGGGGAATAACTGAGCATGCTTCAAAGCTATACAGACTTCATATAGTCTGTATGATGCTTTATAAAGAGTTTAGCACCAACTCTAGCAAAACAAGCCTCAAATGTAAGCTAACATCTCCCCAACACCATTATTTAGCAACAAGAACACACATTCTATAGGGAAAATTTGATGTAAGGAACTGGCAAAAATAACTTAGATGAGTAGCAAAGAAAAAATGTATGAAGAATCATGAAAGGAGTTATAAGCTCTGTAAGTGAGACTATGTTTCTTGACAGGATGGAGAATTATTTGAAGGATTAAACTAATCATAGGTATTTGCACATGATGTGATGTAGGAACTTACCACACAGTATTTGCTAAGTGATAGAGCTACCTGATCGATAGTTTTATTACATATGCTAGGTGCCAGGTGAAGAAAGCACATTGAAAGCTCACAAGTAGAAAGTTGGAGTTGGTGCAGTCCAAAGCACCTACTTAGGCAAGCTTAGGCAACTGCAGGGACTGTGGTTCGATCCCTGGCACCATGTGCTATGCCTGCCCCACCCACAGGGCAGGCTGAGCTGGCCCCTGGCCCTAATATAGAAGGAAGGAAGGAAGGAAGGAAGGAGAGAGAGAGAGAGAGAGAGAGAGAGAGAGAGAGAGAGAGAGAGAGAGGGAGAGAGAGAGTTGGAGTTAAATTGCAACAGATTAACTATCAGGCTTAGAACCAGCCCACAGGCCCACTCTGCTATTTCAGACAAACCCTGGTAGTGATGAGGTTTTCACTATGCTCTCCTGTGAGCCTGGTGCTTACACTTACCTTGATGCGTCGCATTCCCTGCTCCTCTTACTCCCCAAGAGGCTGTCGCTGTGAGTGGAGCACAGCTCTAGGGACCCGACTCCCTTCTCTTTCGCTGGCACTTAGCTTTGTACTTAGCACACAGTAATTCTTTAAAATAAATGCTTAAACTCTCTAACTATATTATGCATTTTAGAACAAACTT
This sequence comes from Myocastor coypus, assembly GCA_004027025.1. Taxonomy (NCBI): domain Eukaryota; kingdom Metazoa; phylum Chordata; class Mammalia; order Rodentia; family Myocastoridae; genus Myocastor; species Myocastor coypus. The sequence goes on along the minus strand of PVJA010008635.1, from coordinate 57,172 downwards.
AAGGTAATAGAACAGAAAACAGCTGTTTGCTATCATTTCCGTGTCACCTCAATACCTGCTAAGTCACACAGTAATCCATGTTCTTAAAAAATAAATAAAATGAAGCGCAGTGTAGGCAGCAAGTAAGCACGGCAAGCAGCACAAAAGTAAAAGATCCCGTTTTCCCATGAATCTCTAAGCTTGGATTATTTCCTACCTGCCAACTGGGCACTATTGATACCCCATGGAACAGGCAGCTGACCTCAAGCCATCTCCAGAAAGGCCTACGGTGCTGGCGACACTTCTTTGTATCCAGTGCACTTACCAGGTTTTATTTATTAGCTAGACATCTTGCCACAGATTATTGAAATAAAACAATGCTTGTTAAGACAGATGGGGAAAAGACGCTTCCCATAATATCTTGAATTTTTTTCTTTATGCATTTTCCAAATTGCAAAATTCTACAATGTTTTCCTGTAACCAAATGGAGTGATATTTTGTGCCCAGTACCCAGGCTTGGAAAGTAGGCTAACCTGAAACGTTCTATGTTAATGGTGCTCAGAATGGTTTCACATGTTGTAGTTCTACCCAGCAATTCTGTGAGAAAAGCTCCATTCTTCCAATGGAGACATCAAGACTCAGAGAGGATGAGGTGACTCAAGCAGTCCCGGAAGAGGTCAGGATGCAAAAGCAGCGGGTTAATAGTAAAGCGGCCTCCCTGTGGGAGGAGGAAGACCTGCTTCCTCTTCCTGGCCTGGAGTCTGATGAGCTGTACAACCTTGGTGAGGTCACCTCACCCCTCTGGCTCTGAACTTCCTCACTGAAAAAAGCAGAAGGCAAAAATCAGGGCCCTTGCAGTTCCAGTACTCAGAAGTCATAGAAAATCATGCAGATTTTCTGGGGCCTTTCAAAAGTGCAACACAAAAGTAAGTCATTCTCTGAGGTCCAACTACTTCTTTCACCAAAAAGCCCAATGATTTTTGTTTCTCAGTCCTCAGCTACTTACGCTGAAAGCCAACATGGCCAGACTGAGCAGCTGCTAGTTAGCAAACACGTCTATTTAGCAGGTACCACAGGAGGTGCCAAGATAAAGGCCTGATGTCTGCCCTCCAGGAATTTGGTCTCTGGAGGCATCTAATCTGCTCTGAAGCTGTTATAGGTACAGAAATGAAGAAATAACGTCTCAGGTGCATTATTTATCGACTAAGCACTGAATGACTAATAGATAAGTAACCAAAGGCTGGATAACTTTAAATTTACCTTCTGTTGTGGTTTCTGTGTATTTGTTTCCCCAAAACCTCACGCAGTCACTGAGGTGCAGTTCTGCCATTTGTGATTAATTACAATGCTGGAATTATGGGTCTGAGTACTGCTAGGAGTATGGGTCTGAGTACTTCTGGAATTATAGGTGTCAGTGATATACCCAGCCTAGAACAGATAGCCTGAATGTAACATAAGAGAGGCAAAGAGACAGTCTTGCTCTCCATTGCTTCTGCTGCCATTGTTCCTGCTACTCCTCCCGTTTGCTCTCTGCTCTTTGCCACTGCCATGAAAGGCTGCTCCCCGCCATGCGCCAGTTTGCCTTGGAGCTGCCAAGTATGGACTGAAACCTCCAGTAACTGCCAGCTAAATAAACCTTACCTTTCCTAATGTTGAGTCTCAGGTATTTGTCCCAGCTTCGAGAGAAGAGTAACTGAGACACCCTCCTTATGGAGGGATGATGGGCTTCCCTCCTGTGACTGGGCAGCCAGAAGGGGTAGCAGCTTTCACACGTGGAAAATGCTGTGACCACATCCAAAGCATAGTCAGGCTTCACAGCGCTGGGTTCATATGGCAGGAAGCATTTGTACGAGCTGAGAAGACAGAAGGCTGGGCAGGCAGGCTGGGAGCCAGCGACAAATGGCTACTGTGGTAACACCAGGGATCATGTTCTAGTCTTGTTTATGTTCTGCCTTGCTTCCAAAAGAATTGAGGTGGTTTGCCTAAGTGAGAACAACAGCAATAAAAACTCAGAGTGACTTAAACCAAAATGAAATGTGCTTGGCTCAGGAAAGGACAAACCTGGAGATTTTTTTTAAGACTCCAAGGTATAGTAACTTAGTGATGACAGGTCGGCTTCTCTATGTTTTTATTATCATCCCTTTCTCACAATCTTCCTTCCAGTGTCCAATGGTTTCCTGTTCAGATATTAGAAATAACTAATTCAGGAAGTCTAGCAACTTTTCCTTTTTCTTGGCCTGAGCAGCGTCACATAGCCACTCATGAATCAATTCTTGAGTGCAGGAACCCACCAGCTTCAGCCTGTCTTAGGCCTGAACTTCTGTACCACTGCATAAGCTTTGGGTGGATTCACTCTAGTCCATTCTGTATCTAAATCCAGAGCTAGAGGGCAAACCCACGGCCCGCAACACCAAGGTCTACAATGGACAATGAACAGTGTGTGAAGGGTGAAGAGAATATTGGGCGTGTAAACAGTGACATTTCCCACACTTACAGGGCAACAGAAAAAAACGCTGACATTCTAGTTTTCATTATTTTATGCTTTGTGTAATCATATTGCTGTGCAATAGCATTGTTATAAGAAATAAGGATAAGGAGATAAGAAAAGTAGACTAGTGAGATAAGAAGGATAGGATTCTATCATTCTATCAAAGATAGGTAGATTCTATCAAGCTACCTAAGTTACTAAGTTGATTCTGAATAGCAAAGGTCCAACTGAACTTATTAAAAATGAAACAGTAATTTCGTGTTGGGCTTCCCAACCAATAATGCAAAGAAGGTGTGACTGGTTGAGGCACCAAGGCATACTGTAGAAAAGCAAAGTTATTTCTTACACAAAGTCCTCAGGAGAAAAAATCAGAAGTTTTTCTAAAATGGTTAGTATATGATAATCATGGGAACATCAATAACAAATCTCCCATGCCTGTAAGTCAAGTTTGAAAACATCAGTCAATACCAATACCAACTTAGTCTAATGTGAGAAATTTGATTAAACTAAGGCAATTCTAATCTACTCTGAATTAATCTAAGGAGAAGATATAAAATAATCACAGGCATTGTGTCTCAAACTAGGCTATAAGAAGAATCCCTGAGAATACAGCGGGAGGTAAAAATGTCCTTTCTTCTTGGAGACAAGCAAAAAAGCATTTTGCTTGGTTTTTTTCTTGGTGGTCAGAGACTTAAGACTATTTTTGTATTCAGACCAACACAACCATATCACAGAGTAGACTGTGCAATGCATACATGCTTTCAAAGAGAGAAAAGGGAACCTCAAAGAACACAGTTGCCAATTGCATGAACCACCTGGGGTTTCCTGAACCGCCCAGAAGGACTACCACATGGCTGTCCATGTTTTGAGTTTATTGAGAGACAGGTTCGAAGATATTTCCCCAAGCATTCCTCCTCTGGCCAGCTGCTAACCATACATTATAGTGCTGTGTACTTCAAGCATGTTCCATTTTATTGCAGTCACTTCCTTAGTATCTGTCTTCCCTGACCTAACAGTTAGGAACAGGCAGCTGTGACCTTCCAGTTCTTGGCAGAGTATCAAGTCTAAGGAAACAACCAATTACTCAGCTAATTTACCAAAGATGTCTGACCATTACAGGATGAATGTGACCGCCCCCCAGAATTCATATATTGAAGACCTAGTTACTATCACCTCAGAAAATGACCCTCTGTGAAGACAGAGCCTTTATAAAAGGCATCAAGTTAAACTGAGGTTATATGGGGGCCTAATCCTCCTTCTAAGAGGTGGTCTGATGTAGAGACATACACTGCAGAAGATAATGCAAACAGGCATCCAAGAAGAGAGCACTGGGATAGTCAGCCTCGCTGAGGGCCCACAGTGGAACCAACCCTGGCGCCAGCTTTCTGGTACACCAACAGTCTCCATCTAAGAGACCACATGTTTCCTGTTTCAGATACACAAGTGTAGCTGTTTGGAATGCAGCCTTAGAAAATCACCATACTGATTTTCAGATCCCTCAGATGACCTGTCTCCCAGAAATATGCTTCTTCCAACGGGGCATGATGAAATTCAAGGATTAGTGAAGACAGTGCTTACTGCCATCAAGCTGAGAGGTCAAGACTGTGTGAGGAGATTGAAGTGTGCGCCTGTAAAGAAGGCTTCCAGCAGTGTGTGACGGCGACATTGGCTTGTAACCCTAGCACTTCAGAGGAGTAGGAGTCCTGTCGGGGCAACTTAAGAGACTTAGGAAAGTCTATCTCAAAAAAAAAATAGAGTGGGGCTGGGGATGTAGCTCCAAGTGAAAGCCCTGGATTTAACCTTCAGTACCACATACACAAACGAAAGGGGTCTCCTTTACCCTCACTTCCAAGCCCTGTGTGTGACAGAAATCACATCAACCACCATGTTTATGTATCACCTCCAATGTTAATGACAGTGTGATTTCGAACAGGTAGTTTATCCCTTTGTTCCTTGTCTTAAGGTAGAAATGGTTTAATCTAGCCGGGCGTGGTGGTGCACGCCTGTAATCCCTGCACTTAGGAGGTTGAGGCAGGAGGATCAGTGTAAGTTCGAGACTAGCCTGAGCTACAAAAGTGAGCTCAAGGCCAATCTGAACTGCATACTGAAACCCTGTCTCAAAAAAACAAAAAAAAAAGAAGAAAAAAGAAATGGTTTAATCTAAATAAATCAAAATCCAAGGTAATAAACATGAAAACTCCTGATAAGGTTCTTAGTAAATACTATGGGTTCCCAAGCCCCAGTGACCTTCCTTGCTGCTTTGGAATGTCACTTCTCCATGGAAAGAACAAGTAGCCTTCAAAGTCTGTATAATTCAGTGATGTTTTTTTTTCTTTGACATTATAATCTAGAGACCTTCTACATTAGGACAAAAAAAAAAAAAAATAATGGAGATAGTTTAACTACAAAGAGATGATAAATAAGTGCCATTTTAGTTTATAAAGATAATTATATTTTGAGGAGCCACATATCCTACATCCTGTTTTCTCAGAATTTCTCATTAAAAAACAATCTTGGTCCACTGAACTTACTTATACACTTTGCCTGAAGTTTACACTGAGAACAAATGTTTTTAATTTCACTGTATACTACCAAATCAACCAGATCATTGTAACTATAAACTTAACCTCCATATCTTACAAATAGTGTTTCTTTTCCTATAGTGCCTTAGTATGATTTTCATTCTTTAATATCTTTTCTTCATTTCTTCTCAGTAGCAAGGATGACCAAAATTAAAATTGATCTCATAGATTTGAGGAAATTATATTCTGGGGATCACTTTCTGATGAAAACATACAACCATTGAATCCTGAAGAGTTTTTTAGGACTAGTATTACAGATAATTTTGGTACAAGTCCATTTGCCATAGAAAAATAGAAAATATTTGGTAGTGTTATTTGCTCAAAGCTGGAAACACTTTTGCAAGAATATCAAAGTCCTAGGGTAACAACGTTCCACTTAATATGACCCAATGTTAACAATTAAACAGGATTGAGCATGTGATAAGAGTCAAAACCCCTACTAACATACACTTAGCATCATCTCTGAAGATTTCAGGTTCCTTCCACTCAAATGGAATTTATGTGTAAATCATAAAGTGTCCTTCAAATCAAAAGTAATGGAAGGGAAGCCAGATCCCTCCAGCAGGGGCCTTCAGGTAGAAATAATTACTAGTCAGGATCCTGACAACAAATATGGAAGCAAGAAAGCTGGTTTTAACCATGTGTTCTGATCCCTAAATTTTGGCATACTCTAGATTTCAAGTACCTTCTTTTTTATCTTCTGTACCTACAATCTTTCCCAGGTAATGTCCAGGACATAAGTAGAATCCACTTTGTGATTACCCTATTTTTTTTATCTTCAGTCTTAACCTCTTTTCTGAACTCCAGCCTCACATATTCAACTACAAGCTGAAGTGCTCCACTAGCTATCTAACAGCCCTCTCAAGCTTTATGGGTGGCCAAAAGCGACCTCTCGATTTTCCAACATCCAGTCCTTCTCTTCCATAGTTCTCTGTTATAGTCAGTGTCATCCTCTCAACTGCTCAAGACAAGTAATTTAGGAGTGGTAGTCATTTGTCATTTTCCCTCCTTCCCTACATCCCATTAATCAGACCTCTTAACTCTACCTCTAATACAGCTCAACTCCAACCGCTTCTCTCCACCGCTACCACATTGTCTTTGTTTGACCAGCCATCTTTCCTCATCTGAAAATCCATAGTCTACTCCTACTGGAACCCCTGTTTTATGCTGGCCCATCTGATGGCCTTTATAGAAACTTAAATTTAACAACAAACTATATAAATAAATAATAAATACATACAAGATAGTATTTTTCATTTTAAAATCCACTAAAGAGTACAAAAATACAAAAATATCTGTGTGGGTGTGTGTGTGTGTATAAAATTAAAACATTGTCAAGAGACTACTACAAGGGCACACACCATATCTATAGTATATTTAACTTCTTCGAATAAAAGTAAGATAAAGGTGCAGGACGAATAGACTTTACTTTTATACCTAATGCTCTAGTCTTTTAATTAAAAAATAAAAAATTGAGGCAAACATGTCAGCCTGCTGAAATGTCGCTTTTTGGTTGGACATTTGGATATTGGTCTCTGTAAATGTCTCCAAATTTCTTGATAGAAAAGAAAAATGTTTCAGTCTCTTTCCTACTGCTGTAATAGAAATTCCTGAATAATATGCTCAACAGAATCTATTTGGCTCAAATTTATGGAAGCTGGGAAGGCCAGGGGCATGGTGCCAGGGGCTGGCAAGGGTCACTGAGCTGTGTGATTGCCTGGAAGAAGCTGGAAGGGCAAGAGAGGCCACACTTGCTTTTGTAACAAGTCCACTCTCTCAATAACTAACCTCCATTCAGTCACTCTGTCAGTGCATAGGCCCCGCCTCCCAGTGCTGTTACACAGGAGATTAAGTTCTTAACACGTGAACTTTGAAGACACATTCAAATCACCACAGAAAATAAACACAGAGCACAGATAAGAGCCATGAAGTAAGTAAACAGTCAAGCACCCTTGAGCTGAACAATGCATTCAGATTTCAAATACAGAATTTCTACCCTGAACTATTTCACGAGAAGAGAAAGAAAACCAGTCTTGCCCTATTGGGTATGTTTCTGCATTCTCCATACTGTGTAAAGCCTTGCAAGTGTAAAACAGATCATTAATAACTTGTTCCACATCTTCCAGTTGCTTCTGAAGACCTTTAGAATCACATTAAAATGTCTTGCCATGGCACAGAAAGTCCTACCAGATCCGGACTCAACACCCTCAGCCCCCATGATACTCATGTATTTCCCTGTCAGGACATCCTCTGTCCATAGCCACAAGTCCTTTTCTACATGAAACCCTGAAGTGAATTCTGCTGGAATCTTCTTGCAATGCAAACCTTTCTGTGACTGGTGAAGGAACCCTCCTTCCATGTTTCCTGATAGAGCGTTCCCAGACCTTGCCAATGCAGTCAACCCATCAACATTCTCTCCAGAGCACAGGTGACAATCTAACACTTTATTGTGTTTTTTTTTAATTGACCTTTAACTATTGCAACTTTTGCATCCCCTGCCCTGCTCAAAGAATATGAACTCAAGGAGCTTTGAGGCTATATTATATTCCCAGTGCTAAGAACCACATCTGATGCATTAAAAGTGAATTAGCATAAACTGTTGTGTAACAGATTACCACAATACTAGCAGCTCAAAGCAACACCCATGTACTATCTCACAGAACTGCAGATCAGAAGTCCAGGCACAGTTTGGCTAGGTTCTGTGACCTGATCAGGGCATTTAAGGCTGAAGTCAAATATTAAATAGGTTGGGTTCCAATGGGAAGCTCTGGAACAAAGTGTTTCCAAGATTTTTCAGATTGGTGGCAAAATTCAACCAAGAATACATGAGTCTTCATGTCCTTGCTGACCATCACCTGGAAAATCCAGAGACTCAACATACAACCCCACTACTTTCTTTTCTCTTCCTCTTCCTCTTCCTCTTCCTCTTCCTCTTGTTCTTCTTCTTCTTCCTCTTCCTCTTCCTCTTCCTCTTCCTCTTCTTCCTCTTCTTCTTCTTCTTCTTCTTCTTCTTCTTCTTCTTCTTCTTCTTCTTCTTCTTCTTCTTCTTCTTCTTCTTCTTCTTCTTCTTCTTCTGTCTTTTTGAGACAAGGTTTTGCAATGCAGTTTAGGCTAAACTTGAGCTCATTTCATAGCCCAGGCTGGTCTCAAACTCCCAATCGCTCTTCTAACTCAGCCTCCCGGGTTCTGGCATGCACCACCACGCCTGGCTGGCTCCTCTATGTTCAAGCCCCCAACAGGGTAGCAAATCCTCCTTTTGCTTTGCATCTGACTTGCTCTTCTGTCTTCAATGGATTCTTATAATTCAGCTCAACTCATGAGGATCTTGGAGTCAATAGTGTCATATACCACTACCCAAACACAGGAGCAAGGCCTGTCCTATTAATGTTCCTACAAGTTGTGTAAAACATACATATTAGAAGGCAGAAAAGATGGGAACTTGTTTCAAAATGGCCCCATTCCCTGCCCATCACAGAAGGTATTCTATAAAGTTCTGTTTTATGAAAGTCTAATAAACAAATGTGGTCATCAAAAATCATAAATATCCCCATAAGTATTACCATTAAAGTAATTATGATTCATAAAGACATCCTGTGAGGTCATGAAAAAGTTAAACGGATATGATTTCCCATAGCTAAGAACAAATTCACTGAAGTGAGGATGCTTTTTAGGTTTTTAGAGCCCAGAGACATAAACACTAATGAGTTGATGAAGGAAATTTAAAACCTCATAATGTTGATGACAATAATAATAATAATCACAGGCTAACTACAAAACTTTGTCTTTATTTGACTCAGCTCCTTACTAGATCTTTGAGCAACTTTGTGTGTGTGCATGTGTGTGTGTGCATGTGAGAGTGTGTGTATTTTAGTGCAAGGTCTCCAGAGTCTATAGGGTCTACAGGGAATATAACAATCGCACTTGTAGTGATTCTTCTGTTTTCAGCTTCCCAAGAGCTAGGATTACAGGGGTGCACTACCACATCTACTCTCAATTGCCATCTCAGTGCACCCCAGGGGCAGAAACAACACCTCACACTAGGGATTGAACCTCTGACCCCTGCATCTGCCTAAACAAGTGCTTTAATCTGCTGAGCTATCTGTCTGGCACTGAGCAACTTATTTAATATTGCTAGTTGGAGTTTCTTTTTTTCTAAAGTGAGCAACCATTTTACAGGCATTTGTGTAGTTACAATGTTTTGTTTTGTTTTGTTTTGTTTTGTTTCGTCTGTTCAACTCAACCCGGAGGCAGGCTGGCACTCATATGGTGCCTGGGATGGAGATCTAACTGCAGTTCGAACTGCAGTTCCCTTCACCTGCCAAAGCTTGCATAAACAGGTGCTTTAGACCACTGAGCTATCTCACCAACCCCTGTAGTTACAATTACAATAAACAGGCATGTTACCTGATACATAATCTGGAGCAGCTACTTGTTAATCGTTTCCCATCACTGTGGAGAAGTCAACCATTAGGAGTTACAATTCCCAAGGAGGCTGGGGAGATAGCTCAGTAGAATAAGCACTTGCCTGGCAAGCACAAGCCCCTGAGTTCAATCCCTGGTTCTGACAAAAAGAAGTTACAATTCCCAGATTTGATTGACCTAGCAATGATTTTTAGTACAGCTCCTGGGTAAGGAGTAGAGAATGGTAGAGTATGTCTTCAAGTTCAGAAATGAACCAAAACTATATATGAATGTTAATCATTCTTGCAAATTCCTTAGGGAGTTGCTTCTTTCATTCCATTATTGGTATGGTGAATTAATTAATGATCAAATTGTTACACCCAGCTGAAGTGAATCCGAGTAGCTCCAGATGTGGCTGGCCCATCGAAGATTACTGTGACCAGCACAAGAAGGGAACTGGCAGGGAAGATGGTGGTGAGCTCTTGATTCTCCTATAGAAGCTCATCAAGCCAGGGTTCCTGGTGCAAACTCAGATGTTCTCATCACTGGAGAAGCTCTGGTCCTCACTGCTGCTGAGGATGGCTGCGGTTGTCTACAAGGGAGCTCTGGTCCTTACCAGAGTACTGCCTCCTGGGCCCAGTGCAGCTACCTCAGCCTGCTGGCGCAGATCTAGCTTCCACCCTGGCCTTTGCGTCTTCCTGGTGCAGATCCTTTATAAGGACATACTTGAGACATTGTCATGGGCACTAGGCCTCCAGCTGGACTCTGAAGGAAATTGCCAAGGGCTCTACAGCTTTAGCTGGACTCTTGCAGGACATTGCTATGGGACCCAGGCTCAGCTGGACTCTTTGAAAATCTACTATGTGGACAGATCTCCTGCACTCTTCTGCATTTGACTCTGGGTGAATATTTGTCTTAGTTACTTTTTACTCGTTGCTGGGACAAATACCCGACATGCAGAATGAAGGAAGGAAAGGTTTATTAGCTCACAGTTCATGGAGGTTTTAGTCCATATTCGACTGGCCCAAGGCTGAGTGGAGCAGGGCAGAGAGCATCCAGTCCATGGCGGTGGAACAGCAACAAAATGGTGGCAAAGGTAGCCAACCAAACAGGGCAGCAGAGCAACAGTTCTAGTCTGTCTCTCTTCATATTCCAATCAGGCTCTCTGCCTTAGGGTATGCGCCCTAGACCACATCCATAGTCCCCGCCCTACTCAGACCAATAACCCCATCAGTATTAAAACACTTAATCCCAGTGACTCCTGAGTCAAGTCTCAATCTATCAAAGTCCCCCACCCAATGCCTACATGAGGCTTTGGGGGGACAACTAGATGTAAACTATAACAATATTACAAAATAATCATATTAATTTTGTGTTTGGTATTAAATCTATCCTTTTGTGAACTTTGCTTATAATAACTGGGGGAAATTGTATTTATTTCATTGAATATTGTATAAGGTAACTAATGCTAATCTTTTAAAAATTTGTTCCATTTATGTATTGCGGGGTCGACAAGATAGCTCAGTGAACTAAGTGCCTGCTTAGGCACACACAGGGACTAGGGTTCGATTTCTGGTCCGACATGCCTTGCTGGCCCCAGTCCCAGGCACGCTGAGCTGGGAATGAGTCTGGGCATGGTGGCGCACACCTACAATCGCAGCTTTGGGGAAGCTGAAAACAGGAGAATCATTATGAATCTGAGCTATGTAGTGAGACCCTGTACAAATATATTATACATAAATAAATTATAGACCACTTATATATTTCAGGACATATGAGGTCAAAACCATACAGCCACTGAGCCTTCTGGTGGCTGGGTGAATTTGTGTAGTAAGAACTGATGCGATGAGATCTTTCTAGATGAGGCATTTGCTGAGACCCTCCAAGGCTAAACAGAGTCTCCTTTTACTGAAAGGTGACTTAGGGACAATGTATGTTTTTCTGTTTGTACCTATAGGTATACAAGGTTCTGTGGTTGGCCCCCACCAAGACTCATGTTGTAATCTTATTGTCAGTGTGACAGTGTGGGGAGGTGGAACCTTTAGCAACAATTTTAATATTTCTTTTGGGATTGCATTGGTTGTTGTAGGAATAAATTAGTTCTCAGGAAAAAGGAATGCTTTGCGATGCCTCGCCCACCTTGTCTGCTCTGCTCCTGAACACACACACTCACGTCTCTCCCACGCACTTATACTGGGTATTGCCACTTCCTCTGCCACAGTGCAGTGGGAAGTCCTCGCCAGATTCAGCCACTGCCTGAGTTTGAACTTCTGACCTCCAGATCTCTGGGATAAATGAACCTTCTTTCTCTCTGCATCACCCATCCCCATGTATTCTGTTATGGCCATAGGACATGAATGAAGACATTAGTTAGGTATACATATTTGTGCATACATCTGTGTGTGTGTGTGTGTGTGTGTGTGTGTGTGTGTTGTGTAATAGAGTGGTTATAGTTCTTTCATTCAAGGAGAAAATAGTCTGTTGGGGTTCTAGAGACACATCCATCCATCCTTGGACTTGAACTATCTCCTTTACTGAGTAGAATAACGTTAGTTTAAAAGTTGTCACTGCCCTTGAGCTACCAGACTGGTAGAGCAGCAATGCTTCGGCTCATGAAGGCATCTCCCTGCAGACAGTGGTCTGTCTGGTAAGCAGAAGCACTCAGCAAAATTTCAGTTTTGTTCTCAAAGTCTGAATCAGGTGATGAGCACGATCACAGTCATTTCCCTTGACCATGAAACGAGTTAAGCTTATGAACTGAATACCACTGCATCTAGGGTTCTTTGGAGACTATCAATAATAAGGCAACGCTGTAAATTTGTCTTTATAGGCAACACTGCAAAGCTCTGCTGCCCAGGTCGGCCTCTGTATAGCATTTCTGTCCTGCACCCAGCAGCAGGAAGGCACCCAGGGCACCACACAAAAGGGCCCATTGCTGAGGCTTGGGAGGACCCAGCATGTCGGGCTAAAGGTACATAGAGGTGCTTTAAGAGATCAGAGGAGCAAACCAGAAACAGTGGCCACAGGGAAGCAGCAGTTAGCTGCAGCCTCCAGTCAGCTCTGCATTAGAGGAGGGCTGCAGCCTCCAGCTAGCAGCCAGTTTGCTCCTCATCTGTCTTTGCCACTGTTTTTATTCAGTGGGACAAAATAACCAACATCTACAACTTGAAGGAGGAGGGGCCTCCTTGGGTCCACATTTACAGTCTTTAGTCGGCTGGCTCTGAAGTAGAAACTGCACTGCAGAGGCGTGTAGCACAGGAAAGCATGGCAGTAGCCAGAATGCAGAGTGTAGGGAGCAGCTGGGGAGTACGGCGAGGCCCCCAAGGGCGATGCACCTCCAGGTCACGCCTCTTCTCATCACCTCTCATCTCACCAACCCAGTTCCAAACATTAAGCAAATTAACCACCCCCCATATAGCACCCCAAGGACCCACTCAGCTTCCAAAACCCCATCTCTGAGCACAGGAGGATTTAGGCGAGATGTTCTGGATCTAAACCACGGCGTCATCTAGAACTCCAAGAAGACCGGAAGCATCTATTTTGTTGTATTCATTTGCAATGTTAGTAGACTTAAAAACACTTTGGGAATGAACTAAAGGATAAAGATAAACTCCAGTCATGGTAAATTACCACATTGCCTGTGTCTATTTGGCAGCGATGGAATTGAATTGGAAGTTCAAAAGATGAAGGACTTCAGTTCAGGCGCTCAGCACACACCTTTCTGAATATCATTTTTCTTGTCACAATCTGAAAGACAGAGATAATGATACCTATCTTGCAAAGGACCTATCGGATTAGAGATGCAAAGGACAAAGTACGGGGATGTGAGCAACAGAAAATAAGCTTAGGTATATGAAAAGTAAATTTAGATGGCTATGAATTTAAAGATGTGATAAATTTAAATATGTGGAATTGTTCAGATATATATGTTAATATAAATCATAAAATTCTTTTAATTTTTTCTGTATTTTATTGGTGCATATTAATTTTGTGAAACATCTGGTTTCCTTGTGGCATTCTCATCCATCCATGTAGCATAGGTTGACCATATCCATCCCACTATGACCCTCCCTCCATCTCCATCTCCGTCCACTACTTCTGGTTGTCTTTAGAGTCTCGCTTGTATTTTCACGATGACTTTCTCTCACTCTGGCTTTATTTCTGTGAATGCAGTGACCTCCAGTTCCATCCATTTTCCTACCAATGACATGTTCAGTTCTTGTGGCTGAATAATGCCACATTGTGTATATGTAGAACATTTTCACCTGCCAATGGATACCTAGGCTAATTCCCTATTTTGGTTCTTGTGAATTGCTCCTCAATAAACAGGGGTATGTAGGAACCTGTGCAGTACACTGATTTTATTTCTTGCAGATACATACCAATGGATAGTATAGTGGATTATACAGTAGCACTATTTTAGTTCTTTGAAGAAACTGTGTATGATTTACACAGTAATTGTACTAATTGAGATTTTTAACAGTAATACAAAAGGATTTCCCTGAATACTCACCAACCTTTGCGTCCTCTTTCTTTTCCTCTTTACCTTGCTCTTTCTTTCTCTCTTTTCTTCTTTCCCATCTTCTTTTTTGCTCTCTCTCTCATTCCAATGATAGCCATTCTGAGTGTGTTAGATATCATCTCAGTGTAGTTAGTAATATGCGTTTCATTCATGACTGGGATGTTTAACATCTTTCATATAGTTATTGCCATTTTTTAATTTTCATTTTAAATAATATGTCTAGGTCCAGTTCATTTGAAATGGTATTTTTTAAGAGCAGTTAACAGCTAAGAAAAAAGGCACAAGAAATATAACTAACTAATAATAAATAACTGTCACTTTATTTGAATGCTTGTAGGTTAATAAAAAAAAAAAAGCAACTGGCAGAAAAGTGGTCAAATATTACATCTTAGCAACTCACAAAACATTTCTAAATAGCCAAGAATGATCCCAAAACAAGGCCATGTGCAATGTCATATGCTGATAGTCCTCTCACTTGGGACACTGAGGTTGGAGGATCATAAATTTGAGGTCACTCTGGACTACATGGCAAGACCCCCATTCCAGAAGACAAAAACAAAACAAAACCAAAAGTAGGGAAATTTGAAGCCATTACACACTTAAGAACACTATTTCAAATAAGAACTTTATTTGTTTACCCCTGCCATATGGGTAAAATGGCTAAAATATTGATAACATACCTTACAGATGAATGCAATTATGTATCATATAACACAGCTTCATATTGATGACAGCCCCTTAAGATTCTAATATAACCTAGATGTATCTAGGCCTACATTGTCTAAGCATTCTCTGTGGGGTCTGCACCACAAAATGGCCTAACTGCAATTCTCATAAGGAATCTCTGCAGTTAAGGAATGCAATACTGCAGATGGGTATTTACCTATTCATCTGGAAAGAAAGTGCTCTCTGATGCAATAAACTTTGCTATTCTTGGTCTCAAATACAATTGAAAGGCAACTTGGACTAAAATAAACAACCAAAAATAACAATAATAGGAAATTATCGTTACTATTAATGCACCCACTCTTCTCTGCACCTGGGCTTCACACTTCTCTGCCTTGGTGATAATTACATTTCTCATGAAGAAAAACATGGCAACCAATGAATTTTTTTTTTTTTTTTTTTTTTGTCTTTGTGAGACAGGGTCTCGCTATGCAGTTGAGGCTGGTCCTGAGCTCACTTTTGTAGCCCAGGCTGGTCTCGAACTCGCACCAATCCTCCTGCCTCAGCCTCCCGAGTGCTGGGATTACAGGCGTGAGCCACCACGCCCGGCTTACCAATGAATTTTGAGTATTAGGTTTCATAGCTTCCACTAGCATGAAACAACTGACTGAAATCTCAAGCTCCCCATATCCAACAATTCTAAGGAAGAGGCTTGCTGGTCTTGATTGGATCCGACATCCCTGAAACAATAACAAAGGGCCAGAGGGATGTGCTTCTGTCATTCATTCAGCCTTAGTCTGGACCCAGCCCTGACTTGATCACTGATCGGAAGACAAGGTTATCTTACCTTGGAAGCCCTCATTAAAAAGTGAAGGAAAGCATAGTTGGCAGAATTGGTAAATGTTACTAATAGAAGAAATACATGCTAACCTGATACAAGGACATAAAGTAAACAGATGCTCAAAATCTCTTTTAACTAATTATACAAATTAAAGGTGATCTGATATAATTGGTTGACAGGTGCATTGGCAACATCTAAGAAGAACTAAAATATATAAACAATCCTAGACGTAAGAGAACTTACACTGTAACATCCTATAACTCAGTGGTGTCTCAAATTTTCTGTTTAAGGAGATTATGGGGCTACAAAGGAAAGGGATTGAAGATATATAGTGTACCTAAGGAGAGTCACCTAGAGAGAAAACATTCTCTCAGGCTTTCACAGAGAGCAAACTGGTCAAGCAATGGCCGTGACTCATCCAGACAGCTGACATTGACAACAGTTCTACAAAGCACTATACATGATTTCAAAGTTAATCCTGAGGAGATCTGACTGACTTTGGGAGATACAAAAAGTACGTATTTTGCTATACATATCTTGCTTTAACTTGCCCTTAACCACTCAGCAGAAAAATTTAACCACAAGGCATAAAATGTAAAGCTAGATTGGTATGCTGAGCCATAAAAGGCTTAAATCAATAGCTTCCAACATTGCCAGTTCTGCTAATAACCCACTACAATTATGGAATATTGGATTATGTATACAACTGCTTTCTCTTAGCTCAATGAGAAGAAATTTTTGTACCAATAATGATTAGAAAAATTATCACATCTACACCCTGTGCTCTGTGTAACTACAAGGACAGCAATACACATTGTATCAATTATTGGGAATGTATTACTAATATGTCTTGAAACTGTTGCACTGTTATTTCTTATTAAAAGTAATAAATAAGACACATCAAACATAAATAAAATAAAATAAAAATAATCTTAGTAATTGGCCCTAAAAATAACACACAAAAGACATTAATTAGTTTATTAGTTTATTTTCCAAATTGTCAGTTACTTTGCACTCCGTACTATTCTAATAGGTAATAATATTAAAATGAGAAAAATTTCCTTCGCTTATATGTGAACAGGCACAGAGATGATAACCAAGCAACTGGCCTACAGCAAGTGCTCACTTTTAAGCATTCTGTTGAATTTCCATTTCTAGACATCATGATTTTACAAGTGAAATGCATTTTTCTGCTTACACTCAGCAGTTTTCAATATCTTCAAAGATTCATTTGTGACATCAGATACACTTGCAATAAAAATGGATTTGGGCTGTCTAATTTTATGGACTTGTGCATTATGCGAAGAGATGTCGTACCTGCCATTTCATTTTTCTTGTGCACACAAGCCCTGTGAGTTAGGCCAAGGCATGTGGTACTGTTATTGTTAGCACTATTGCATCTCCAGAGCCAAACAGGGTTACAGGAACAAAGTAAGCACCGAAGAAGAGTTTGTTGATGGAATTAAAAGTCAGAGGCTTGGCAATGCTCCTTGGGAAGCACAGAAAGCCACGTGCACAAAACTGCAAGCTCAGTTCTCGGGCTTTTCCAGCTACGTCATATTTGCAATTTCTACAGTCTTTTAATCAATATTTGTAGGTATCATCATCTTACTTTAAGGCTGCCAGTCTTTCATGCTTTAAAGATGTTGGAATTTGTTTTGCTTTTACAATAAATATAGCAATTAGTATTTGTGTCAGATTTACAAAACAAGAATTGCTCTTGTAATAGCTCAAAGTATAGCACACAGAAGTGTTTGTAACCATCAGACCTGAATCTCAGAAAATTCCAAGACTCGTGTTTTCATTTTAACCACACACATATGACTTCAGCGTGTTACCCTGCCTCTTTACAAAATGAGGTGGTTATCCTAAGTGAATAACTCTCTCTGGCTCTGAAATGTGATGATATGTCAACTTTTCCAGCCAAACCTGTTCGATAATTGTGGACATCAGTGGCTGCGTTCTGGTTGACTCAGTGCACGAACACATGTTGCACAACCCAGTCAAGTCAGGCAGCTCAGTGAGCAGCAGAGTGTTCCAGGCTTCACAATTAGATTGCAAATCCAGTTACAAGGCCAAGTGTTAGCTCTGTTAGCTAATGAAATAAATCGAGAGAGAGAGAGAGAGAGAGAGAGAGAGTTCATTTGAACCCACCTTCTCTTTATTGGGCAAAGGCTCATCAAATGCCACGGCGTAACTTTGAAGATACCTAAGGAAAGCAATTCATGTGGCCCCTCAAAGAGGCCAGCCAGTCCTGAAGCAGTAGCTTTGTACTGAAGATCTGCTCAAAGGAGCAATCCCTAGGATGCAGCACCATAAACTGGGTCCTCCTTGAGCAGCAGACACATAAACTCTTGCCTAATGATTTTCTCACCACACCCCCGGTTCGTAGTATCTTCCTATGGTGTGAAGCAAATGGGCTTTAGAGTGCAATAAACCCTGACTGAAAATGCTGTCCTTTATTCTAAATGACCTCAAGCAAGCTACTTAAATTCTCCAAAGCTCAATTTCTTAATCTAAAAAATTAGCAACAATAATATTTAGTTTTGAAGGTGTAAGTTATAAATGTATTTAGCACCTGGTAATCTTCCTAAATACATGCAAATATAGATGGATGTATTTTTTACATCCATAGTTTGTTTAGTTATTCTTTTCTCAGAAAACTGCATTGTTACAGTTCTATTATAAATAAATCTTTGAATAATTATGTACAGATTTTGTCCAAAAACAGTCTTGATTTCTGTAACATAAATGTCATAGTGAAATTTCTAGGTTATATTATATGTACGTGTTCAGTTTATAAGGAAATTGCCAAGCCATTTTCTTTTTTAAATTTTTTTTTAATTTTTATTATTGATACAGGGTCTTACTATGCAGCTTGTATTGACCCTCACTGCACTCAGAAAGCATGACCCATATGATTTTTAAAAAACATTTGTTATTATTTTCTGACATAGAATATAGTCTAATCTGGCATATACCACAGGTGTGCTTTTGAAGAATCTACATTCTGTTGAGTGAAATATTCTATGAATGTTAATTAAAACAACCTGGTAATACCTACTGGTTGAAAAGTTTGTTAAACTCTTCTATATACTGGATGATTTTCTGATTATTTGGTGTATACTTGCTAAGAATTGATGTATGTTAAGATAGTTTGATTGCTTTATCATTATGTAAGATTTGTATCCATCTCTAACAATGTGATTGGCTGTCAAAAGTTGATTTCTTCTGATATCAAAATAGTCACTGTGACATTTATCTTCTGACAAATGTTGAAGTGGTATACCTTGTTCCAGACATTTACTTTGAGAGATACTTACATTAGTAAGTTTGAAGTGAGTCTATGGTTGTGTCGTATTATTAATCCCTTTTGTAAACTTGTAACTTTTATGTTACATAGTCAAGCCATTTTGTGCAGTTATTGTTATGACTTAAATTTATGATTTAGCTCTACATCTTCTATTTCTCCTCTCTCCTTTTTCATCTGCTCTCTTTTTCTTGCCTCAACTTTCATAGTACCTCTTTGATCTATCTATATTGTGGTACATATGCTTTTATTTTTATGGCTTTTGTGATAAACATATAATTTATCACAAAGTTACAGACTTTTATTTCCAGTTTAGGTGAAATATAAAAGCCTCACTCCATTTCTGCCTTTCTATCCTTAGATATTTATATTGCCTTTGTTGTCATTATTACCTCTATATATTTGTAGCACCAAATCAGGTACTGTGCTTCAATCATCAACCCTAAGTTATGAAACTCTCAAGTTCTACCCCACTTGCCCACAGCTTGGCTTACCATGGTCCCTTATTGTTCCTAAAATTTTGACATTTTTTCCATAACATTGGCTTTGTGTTCTGGGAACTTCTTTTCAGCATTCTTTTAGAATTTCTGGAGGCAATTCTGTTCAGTTTTCCTTCCTCTTAGAAAGCCTATCCTTCCCCTTTCAGTCCTGAAGGGTATTTTCCCTGGACATAGAATTCTAGCCTCCTAAATCTATTCTTCCAGGATCTGCAAAGTGCCACTTCATGCCCTGCAGTCTCCATGATCTTGTCTGGGAATTCTGCCCTCATTTTACTTGCTTTATCTGATGCATGTAAGGTGTTGTTGTTCTCTCATTGCTTTCAAGATTTTTTCTTTTTCTTTAATTTTCAGAAGCATAAGTGCTATTTCCTGCTGTGGATTTTTTTTTTTTTTTTTAGTTCCTCTTGTTTGAAGTTCAATCAGCTTGTGGAACAGGTCGGTCTTTACCAAACTTCAGAAGTTTTTGGCCACAATTTATCCAAGCCCCTTTTTAGCCTCAGCCTTTCTAATACTGCAGGGATATGAATATTAGATTTTCTGCTATAGTCAAGCATAAAATTTCTGTTCCCTTTTAAAATGTTTTATCTCTATTATCTATAAATAATTATTAATGAATCATTTCTATCATACTTCTAGTTTACTGACACTTTCCTTTGATTATCCACTTAGCTGTTAATTCCTATTATTAAGTTTTTAGGGTTTTTTTGTCATTCTCATTCATTTGTATAATTTGGTTTTCTGCTAAAATTTAGTGTCTTTGCTAAAACTTTCTATTTTCCCTTTTATTTAAAGCACATTATAATCACCCATTCAAGTTGTTTCAACAAGAGTAGCTATCAGTTTTTTCAGGTGAGTGAATGGGTAGGAAAAAAAAAAAATCACTACACTTAAAGAGAGAAAGAAGAATAAAGATTACCTAGTGTGCAGAGAGAGAAAGTGGATGGAGAGAAAAGAGATTCAGAGAGGTGCTGTATGACTGAAACAGAAAACCTGACATTTGTGTCACCAGAAAATCCAGAAAGAAGACAGAGGGCAAAGCTAACTAATGGCTGAAAACTGCCCAAATCTTAACACCCTGTCCTCTGAACAGCATTCATTGTCATTATTCATCTAAGTGATATTTTTCCTGTGTCCTGATATGCAAGTTATCTTTCATGGGAACCTAAATATTTCAGGTATTTGATTAAGAAACTCCAGATTGGTTTCCACCTTCTACTTTTGCTACTATCACTCAGCGAATAGACATGGGATGGTTTTGCCTCGTTGTTACCAGGTAGAGATAGAAGCCAAGTCTGTCATTTGTCCCGTGCTGAGATCTGAGGAAGAAAGGCAGGAAGCTCCTTGTCCCTGTGGCAAGGAAGTGAAAGTTTTGGCTCCCTAACTGACCTACCCTGAGAACACCCTGGAAGACAAGTGCAAGAGCGACTTATTAATACTCTCCATGTGTCCTCCAGTGTCACCACAGTGGCTTTATTACCACTGAACACTCATAGAAGTCTGGATTCTTCACTAGGTATTTTCTGATATCAGCCCTAGAGAGAGGGAGGAGGAACCTCACTGTTATGGGTACAGGAAGACAGAAGTCCTAGATCCAGAGCCTGTGCGTGGCCTGGGGTCTTACTCCTTAGCAGAAATTCTGTCTCCTACTCCACCTTCCCTGACACTATCCAGAGGCAGATGTGTGGCAAGGGGAAATAGCTGATTGCAGGTTGATAGGAGTGGAATACTAGGCTGCTCCTTTGGTCCATGCTGACCTGAGGCGGGCGCACTTTATCTTATCTGACTGAAGTAGACTGGGTATTACCTAAAGCTTTCTGTGATGCCAGACTGCTCTTCGCCTTGTCTTTTGATTACAAAGACAAGCCTTTGGGTGGGACTTTTATGTCTGTCCCTGTTAGCATTTCTAGGATTCTGGAGACTCCAGCTGAAATCTAGGACATGAGACAAAAAGCAAGCCCAGGGACATTACTACCTGTTGTCCTTTGGGTTCCAAGGTGCCAAGAAAGTTCCATTCTTCTTCTCACCTTTTACATTCTTAAATGTTATTTTTATCTATAATGTCAAGGGGTATTTGTTGTAACTAATGGGCAGATTAAGAGAAAATTATCTACACCACCTTCATGGAAGCAGAAGTTCTGAGCAATTACTTTGAATAATATATTTTAAAACATCTTAAGTGCATTACACAAAATATTAAATCTAGAAAAAATACTTCCTCTCATATTCACTAATATTCACATTGTGGTTACATACAAGATTAAGAATTGGAGGTGGTATTAGTCACATCCTTAGTAAACACATGTATATATCTAGACAATTATTCAAGCTAAACATTATTCTTAGTAGGTGAATAAATAGCTGCCTGTGCAGATGTGGTTTCATGTTGCAATCAGTCAGCTTCCCACAGATAAATCTTGTCTCCACGTAGTACCTAGCCTTATGAGGCTTAAGCTTTGTCCTTTTAGCTCATGTCTATGGTATCTGCTGAGACATAAATACACACAGAAAATGTATGCTACCACCCTAGAGCTTACTGAGGTCTCAGGCTGCGGATGGGCACCAGTGAGGAAGAGTAACAGGAATGAAGTCGGCACCCCACCACCCCCAAGCACATTCTCTCAGACACACACATCCACTCACACAAGCACAGCTGCCCTGACCATCCAAGAGAACAAACAGAAATGTGCTATGGGTGGCACTTGGGTTCTAACCAGGATTTATTCATAACTGCTTGGTCTGCTGAAAGGTGACAAGAAGCTGAGCATCATACATGTTCCCCATGTGCTGGAGAAGAAGAATGTGACATCCTCTGGTCTCTTTTTCACCCATGAGAGACGTGAGTTCAGTATGCATTAAGCCCTCGCTCTGCCGCAGGTGCCACGCTGGATTCTAGAAGTAAAACTTTACAGCTGCTTTTCAGCTTTCTCTAACTTGATAGCTTCTATACAAAAGGATGTTTGTAAGAAACTGAACTTCTTAATCATAAATAAACACATTTTTTAAAAAATAAATAAATAAACACATTTTAGAAACTGCATTACCGTACTTCATCCCATTATATTTAAAAGCAAGGTAAAAACTTACTTCACTGTTACTCCTCCTATAGAACAAATTAAGTCAGTAAAATCCCCAAATCTCGTGTCTTCCACAGCCGCACGCCTAGCAGAGCCAGCGCAAGCTCTTCACCCCTCAAGGCCCGCTTGCATTTTTCATAGCGCACCTCATTTCCATTCAGGTCCTGGCAGCCATTTGTCCCCCCACAATCGACCACCTTTGGCTAAGATCCCTACTTATAGTGGCGTTCATTTCTCTAAATCCTTCGACGAAAGCAAAAGCTCCGCGTGGGTGGGGATATTATCCTCACAGTCCTGTTCACTGCTACATATCTTGTTCCCTTAGTTTTTGCCACTGTAAATGACTGAAAGAGGATCCCAATCCTGAAATAAAAAATAATCATTGATGCTTTTTTTTTTTTTTTTTTTTT
>PVJA010008635.1:0-34299 GCA_004027025.1 Myocastor coypus | reverse complement strand
AATTACACTGACTTTTTACTTGAACATTGTTTTTCCCATCATGTATTTTGCCTTTCAAGTTCACACTAGCTCTCTGCTGCCTGGCTGTTTCCCTTCCTCACTCATGCATGTAATTAACATTTACTGAGCGCCTACTGTCTACCAAAACCAAGGCTACAGAGATTCATAAGACCTTGTCTCTGCCTCAAAGGATTGATCAGCGGCAAGGAAAAACCCAGGCATAAACAATTCATAATTAATGAAGGTATTATGACAGAAGCAAGAAAAAGTGCTACAGTTACGAGTGATTCATTTCTCCTGGGGAATTCTCTTATGGCAGTCTACATGCTGGGAAATGATTTTTTTTCCTTGTTAACTAAATTGACTTGCTAGTAATACAAATAGCTTCCATTTGTGTAGAACTTTACAACGCGCTTCCACATCCATTTCTTTTAATCCATACAGTGAATGCTCAGTAGTTTGATGATTGTCTTAAAAATATACCCATCCCTGAAGTAGGCATGAGACCAATGGATGAAAAGTATGGGTATTCATTCTAAAGCCCAGAGATAGAGGATGCGGGATGCAAGCCAAAATTGGAGACAGAATTCTATCAGAGACTCTTGAAGATCACTCCAGGAAAAGTAGAAATCAAAGACTTCCTTGCCCTCCTAACCAGCATGCTTGCTTGCTTCCAGTGATCTGCCAGCTTGCTCTGTGGTGATCCCAGCAGTGCTCCCAACTGGGTCCTCCAGTGTGGATCTCATCTCCTTTCAAGCTATTTGCCACACTGGGCACGAAAGGACAATCTGAAATGTAAATGAGACCACCATTTTTCTAGCCATTTTTGTCTAGAGTTCCCTGTTCCCTACACTGTAAAACTCAAATGCTTTTGTGTAGCATTTAAGACTATTATCTAATTCTGTTTCTTTAACTATTTACCAACCATCCTTCCAGTTATATTCATGGGTTTTATGCAAAGCAATTATGTTATTTCCACTTTCATACCTTTATATCTGTAGTCATTGGCCTACATTGCCTTTAGCTCTCTATTACTTTGGTAAAGTGATGTTGTGGGACTTTTGTTGTTATTGTTGCTACTGTTTTTAATATGTTTATTTATTTGTTGATAAGTTTTTGGTTCTTAATTTTCTTCTTATTTATAATACAGTTTAAGAACCACTAGTCTAACTTTATCTCTTAAAATCTCAGAAGAGAACACTGTAGTTTTTATAATACGTTATAACATTTACACTTGTTTAACAGAACTAAACAAATACTGAGATTATTCTATCATAGGCATGAATCATACAAGGCAGATAGGCATCTATTGGGGACCTTACATTCAAATGAGATTTATGGGCAATAAATTAAATTAATTAGTCTAATAGACTGATGATGAGTGCTATTAAGGAAAGAGAAGCTGGCCTGAGAAGGGTGGTACTTTGGAGAGGATGGTCTGGGATGTTCTCCACAAGGCAGTCAAGTCTCAGATGAGTCCAGGGTTCCAAGAAGAGTCGTGTGAGCCAAGGAAGGAGCAAACTCAGAATCTAAGCTATGCAAAGACCGGCAATATTTACAG
Source organism: Myocastor coypus (assembly GCA_004027025.1). Taxonomy (NCBI): domain Eukaryota; kingdom Metazoa; phylum Chordata; class Mammalia; order Rodentia; family Myocastoridae; genus Myocastor; species Myocastor coypus. The sequence goes on along the minus strand of PVJA010008635.1, from coordinate 32,738 downwards.
AACTGAAGGGAGCCATGCGGATGAGCACAGAGGGTCTGAGTGATCCCGCTCCATGAACACTGCAGCCCTTGTAGGCCAGGGAAGGGAAATCACAGTATCATACCAAGAGAGGGAGTGCTGAGCCTAGAGATGGCATTGGCTGCTGGGTAGTGATGGATGACTTATACAGTGGCAGGAGTTGAAGTGAACTGAGCGGGAGGAAGATATGGTAAGAGCTCTTCTGAGAGAAATTGGTAGCTGGCTGGGGCTGTAGTGCTTCAGAGGAATGGAGAAGTGAAAGGATTAGAGATACATTTTGGAGCTAACACTAATGATTCCCTAGGTGGTGGTGCACGCCTGTAATCCCAGCACTTGGGAGGCTGAGGCAGGAGGATCCGTGTGAGTTCGAGGCCAGCCTCACTACAAAAGGGAGCTCAAGGCCAGCCTCAACTGCATAGCGAGACCCTGTCTCCAAAAGACAAAAAAAAAAAAAAAAAAAAAAAAAAAAAAAAAAAAAAAAAAAAAAAAAAAAAAAAAAAAAAAAAAAAAAAAAAAAAAAAAAAAAAATACAGAAGGATAAGAAAGAAAAGAATCAAGGATAAGTCTTAGTATCCTGGCCTAGAGCAACCAGGTAGATGATGGAAAAGAATTCAGGGGAGAAAGAACAGAACAGAAGATTGACAGCTTCATTTCGGATTATTTATTTATTTATGTGGTACAGGCTCTCACTATGCAGTTCGGACTTATAGTGATCCTCCTGACTCAGCCCCTTCAATGCTAGGATCACAGGCATGCACCACCACTCTCGGTTTCGGTGGCCGGCACTGCATGCCTGGGGTTCTGGGGCTGGCATAGTACGTAGTACCAGAGATCAAACCCAAGTCCTTGTGCTTACCAGACAGATGCTTAAACAGCCGAGCTATTGCCCCAGCCCCAGGATACCTTATTTTTGAGGTAAGGATGAACATTCAAGTGGACACATGAGCTGGGCAGGAGGGTGGCTGAATAAGCAAGTAGAAAACTCGGGGAGAGTCCTCAGCTAGATGTGGGAGTGCGCAGCTTCTCGGTAGGGAAATCAGGCCATGAGTTGAATGCATGAAAGAACAGAAAGCGTGGAAAGTAGCAGCCAGGTCACCTGGCACAGGGCAGACACGTGCTCAGAAACGTTAGTTGTCAGATGGGCTTCAGGGTTGGGGTACTCATCACACTGTGTAGCCCAAATCTTTTCTGCTAAGGTCGAGTTGCTTTTCTATCATTTTCTTCTCAACAGAAATATTTTAAACGTTTCATGTATTTGGAGACTTATTTAGAATATTTCAGATATTTAAATATACAAAAGGCCACTATAACAGATACATGATAGACACAGTTTATATACCATAAGAAATATATTGCATATAGTAGAAATGCATATGTGCATATATACATATATAAGTATATGTATATATATATATATATATATATATATATTTAGTTTAAATCATATTTAAAATCATATTTTAAGAAACTGAATAGGGAAGTTAGTTAAATTCAATGAATTTTAAGAGCTCTAAGACCTACCTATAAAATAATTATTTTTCTCACAGGCTGACAAAATAATGTATTAGTTGTAAGCTAATTAATTCCACACCATAATATGTATGGTGATTAAATAAAAAGCAAAGCTTCTTCATGTAAGTCCTTTCTCTACTCCTTACAATTGTGGGAATTTGAATAAATTTCATAAGCTTTGGTTTCTCATCTATGAAACATGAATACAATTACAAATTATCCAGCGAGGTTGTCACATTGAATGATGATGTGTGTAACATGTGTAACACAGTGCCTTAGTTAATTAGCAAACCACAGCCCACTACGAGTGGCTCTCAAACTGGACATTTACTAGAAACACCACATCTAGGGGCCACCTACCTCAGTTATGTCAGAATTTTTCTAGTGGAAGTGGAGTCAATAATAATTTAAAAAAAAAAAAAAAAGCATTGTAGGTGGGAGAGATAGCTCAGAGGACTAAAGTGGCTGCTTAGGCAAGCTTAGGCAAGCGCAGGGACCAGGGTTGGATCCCAGGTACCACATGCCCCATCTGCCCCACCCCCAGGCTGAGCCGGCCAGGCTGAGCCGGCCATGAGAGACCGGGCATGGTGGCACATGCCTATAATCCCAATATTGGGGAGGCTGAAAGCAGGAGGATCACCACAACTCTAAGCTGCATAGTGAGACCCTGCAACAACCAAATACATTAAAAAATAATAATAATAATAATAAAAGATTAAAAGAAAAACCATTCTAGGTGATTCTAGAGTGTATCCAGGGATGAGAAGCACAGATTTCTAATTCATATCATGTACTATATATAATATTTGTATATGTGTGGACTGTATTCATATAATAGAATATAATACTAATTTAAACAAGAGGTAAGCGTAAGGTCCTATGTTCAATCCCTGGTACCACAAAGCAACAACAACAAAAAAAAAAAAACAAGAGGTTAAAGAATTTCAAAATATGTCTAGTAATTTATTTCAAAAGATAAGCAAACTGAAAGAGTGGATAAAAAATAACCAAGATGTTTTATATCTAAGTGGCCCACACTCAATTCGCAGTTCCCCTGCTCAGTACCTCTACAATTTTGGGAAGGTTTGATGTGTTCTCATTTATCAAAAGATGTTCATTATAGTGCTTACTATTCATCGTATGGTTCACGCATCAGATAATTTAATGCTTGTAAAAACCTATATAATAATAGTGTGCAGCATGCATCAAGCAGTATGTATCTTTAAAATTTGACAAAAAATACTTGGAATGAAATATTTCCACATATCAATATTGACTCTTAGTAACACATTTTTGCATTGAGATAACTAGATAAACTGAAAAAAGCTCGTGAGATGATTTCTGGAAAAAACAAACAAACAAACAAACAAAAAACATTCTTTAGGCCACATAGCTAAGATCAAACTAACTTTCAACTAACTTTAACTCTGTCTTATCATAAAAGACAATAAGAGGGCTTTGGGTAAGACCAAGGGCTATGTTAGTCACTCAGCACCCCAGGCGCCTTGAAGCTCAGGTATTATAGGATGAACTGCAGGGAATGTTTAAAGTGTGACTACCATAAAGAGATGTGGCATTGGGTGTAGATCCTGTAGGCAGATTTCTGGTGATCTTTGTCTCCCCAGGGGGACTCGCTGCCTACTTCTCCAGCCTTGGCCAAATGGTGTCACTTGAGGCCATGAGCCGCAGTCACACACCCCTATCATCACTTCTCCAGCATGGCCTCTTGGTCTTTCACCAGGCTTCAGAGCTTGCTGGTTTCTCCGCCTGGAATGCTTTTCCCATTGGGCTGCAAACACATCTCTCCCAACTGAGGCAGCTGAAGATGCAGCTCCAGAACTAATTCCTGCGTGAACCCTGTCACCGAGGCTCCCTCCCGGCTGGAGTCAGCATTCTCTCTAGGCCAGGAACAAACAATGGTCATTTCAAAGCCATTAATGAGTCACCATATAGTAAAGGTATCCCTGTTTATTTTCTGAGGCACTTCCTTAATCATCAGCAGCTGGCAAAGAGCCAGTTTCACTAATCGCATTGATTTGGAAATTGAAGGGATGGGGAATGGGCAGAAGAAAGAGACATCTATTGCCCCCACATTTGACCTGGAGGAAAAGCACGATCATGCTAGGAGATACTGCTGCCTGTTTCAGCAAAACCAAAAGATCTGAAACACACAGAACTCTTCGAATCTACACAGAGACTACATATTCAAACACTCCATTCTCTAGCTCTCTGATCTAAATTTAAGATCTTTTTTGCCCAGATCTAAACTGTTAACACTTCTTTGAAGCCTCTTCTAGGTTATTGGACACGAAAGTGGTAAGTCTCACCACAGCTTTAAGTTTTGGCACAGTGAGTTTGGCAGCTAAGGTCCCGCAGACCTGCTCTGGTATTAACTCTGTGGTTGTCAGCAAACCGCCTAACTTCCCAGTGCCTCAGTTTCCCCACTAGAAAATGAGTGCCTTGCAGGTAGAAAGAGCTAAAAAGGAGGTATCATTTTAATTAAAAACATATTTGTTAATATTATAAATATGAAAGATTAATATTATAGGCAAGAACTTCTAGAATTGTGCTTTCTTTCTTTCCTTCCTCTCTCCCTTATATCTCTCTTGCTTCCTTCAACTCCAAGACTGGATACCTCTGTTTTAATTCCCATTACATTGCTTATTTTAGAAGGGACTTAATTTTATTAGCGAGTATGTTTTCACCTTCAATACAAACACTTCCATACTTCACTTACAAAAAAGATTTATCTTCTAAGAAGCCTCTGTGATACTTATTGCTTCAGCATTGGCATTAGCAATAGTGAAACTTGGCAAAATAAAGTCTTGTATAATGCCAGACCTTGCCTAAGACTGATAAATTTCAAATAAGGCAGTATGTGTCATATGCATCAGGATTTTTTTTTTCTTTTGCTAAGCTACAAAGAGCTGCACACAAGTCTAAAACTTACTATCAATCTCATCTTCAATTCCTTTGAAATCTTTTGTGAGTCTCTCCTACCTCTAGAGAGCTACCATCAAAGTACAGTCTGTGTGTGGCTGTGGATTAAGCTAAACAAATGTCTATAGAAATTCAGAAGCCGTTATTATTTGCACCCTCCCTGAAGAAGGAAAATTGTATCTTTCTCACTGAATGAACCACAGAAGGCTCTAGGTTGACTGGACTTTCAAGCTGCATGAGATTACTAGCTAGCATCTGCCTAAGGAAGCATTCCAAGTTATACCCCCACCAAGGACGGCTAACTACTAATTTAATACATTATCGTGTTTGCATTTAAATTCATCATTTTTACACATGGGCTGTGCCCAAACTTTGGACATTCTTGATTATTAAAGGGGACTGTGTTAGACTTCACAGGCATATTTGACGAGACATCCTGTAATCTTCCCAGAATATAGTTCCTAAATTCCTCAAGGAAATTGTCCTTCTAGGAACAACCCTGAACAGAAGTTACAAACCTGCATTGAATTACAGGGCTTTTTGTTTGTTTGTTTGTTACCAGGAATTGAACTTACAACCTTGAGCTTGCCAGGCAGGTGTTGTGCCACTAAGCTATATCCTGGCCACCAAAGATATCACCTCTTTGCTCCAAGATTTTCAGGGGACTAGGAAATAAGAATTGAGCTTGGGGCTTCATGACTGCCAGGCAGGCTCTGTGCCACTGAACTACATCCCAGGCAGAACTGAAGTTGTAACTCAAAAGATAGCAGTTTGGCTTAGTTTTGTCCCTTAAAAAACCATGTATCATGTATCCTATGTTTACTTAATTAGCTTTAATTAAATACATGACTCTGATGTGAACATAAGAATATTTCTTATGACTCTGATGTGAACATAAGAATATTTCCCACTCACTACATCTCACAAAGGTATTTTGAGGATGTCACAACTTTTATGAGAGCAAAGTCCAAGATGCAAACTCCTAAATGGAAGCCAAGCTGACTCCACTCTTCCCACAGCATGGGTTTGGGGCCCCGTACCCTCTGGCATTCATTGCCTGAATTCTGCTTCAGCCTCCCACAAAGTTCCACACTCTCCTTGGACAAGCTCCTGCCTCCATTTCCTCATTTGTATATCAGAGCTCCAATGAGAATCCACACATGGAACCACTGGAAAGAACGAACTGAAACTGCTCACGTGTGCCACTTAGAAGCACGCCTAGAGCCTAGAAACCTTCCATGAAAGTTGCAGTATCAGGTAGCAAGCATGTAAGTATCTGGGAGCTTTGAGGATGCTGAAGAAAGGATAGGACCCAAACGCTACCTTTGAGGGTCTCAGAGACTTGCACAGAGTAGACAGATAAATAAACACTGTGACCCAGATAAAACACTATGAAGGGTGCATTACAGCACATCTCTAGCCCTTACCGCAGTATTTTCCACCCACTGTGTTGCCCTGCTCCCCTGCGGTAAATTTCCCTGAAATCACATCCACTTTCACGGCTTGCACACACATGCCCAAAACTGTGGAGCTGAGGTCCACATGGCAGGGCTCCACTCTTACCAAACATCTCTGCAAAGCAAACTTTCTTCCTCCACTCCCATACCCATAAGTCTTTCAACTAATCCTGCAAAACCAATCATTGGCCAAACCAGGACAGTTTTGTCTGAGAAATACCACTCGTCATTTCTCAACCTCCTCGGTTCAGTAATGAAATTCATCTTGGCTACTCCTGGGTATCTCAATGCTTCCAGCGTCAATCGCCCTATCACCTATGTCAATTCAGCCACCTGACTTTTCCTCCTCAAGTTTTTATCTGTGTGCAGCATTTCCTGAAGGAAAACTTTCAGTAGCTTACCTCCAGCCTACACAGTAGTCTCTCTAGCCCTGCAGAACTCTAACAGCAGCTTTGCATTCTTTTATACTCTTATGCGCATGTTTCAAGTATCTAACTGGTTAAGACTTTGTGTCATTGTTCAGTGCCCAGCTTGAGTGATTAATAAATGTCTTGGGACTTAGCATTCTGTCACCTGGGTTTTATACATACCTGTGGGTTGAGAATATAAATTAACAGGTGTGGATAGGTCCAAAAAACAACAGCAGCATCAAATTGTTCAAAAAACAGCCTAATACATTCCTCCTGCACCATGGCCCCTGGTTCGTCAGACTGTTCTAAGTCTGCAGCACGTAAGTGTTCTTCCTTACTTTTGCACGCAAAGGGCCTCCTGGAGTGCCAGATCAGAAAGGGATGTTCAAGGGTACCTTGCAGAATATAAAGTAACTGTGATGTATGACTCTGCAGACTTTGTTGAGTTCTTTTAAGTCTAGGTTTTAAATCTCACTCTCATTTTGTGAAATGCGACAAAGACAAAAACCTGACAAACATTAGCTACCAAAGCCGGTCTTCTTCAGCTGGTATTGTAAGTACTGTTTCTACTCTTCACTTACCTTTTCCCATTCCATCAGGAACAGTTCTATCTACCAGCACATAGTTACCTAAGTTAGGGAAAATTCTGGCTCCGCAGTTGCCCTTCCTTTAGATAGCACATATGTAATTTCCCATGGTACCATGCAGGATATTTAGTTCTGGCATTCATTTAGCTATGGGGTGGGACTGGCATTGGGAACATGGCAGTTAAACATGACAGCTTGATGTCATAAACTTATGTCACCTTTACTCTCTAGTCTTCCAGTTCTTTCCTTTAAGAATTACCTAAAGCAATTTTGCACATTTTAAAAACAATATTTTTGAACATCTTTAAATGTACAATTTGGGGCTGGGGAGATAGCTCCGAGGCACAAGTGCCTGCTGGGCAAGTGCAAGGTCGTGAGTTCGAACCCTGGTCCCGCAAAAAAAAAAAAAAAAATAAATGTACAATTTAAGGCATCTAAAATATTAGTTGAAATTGTTACAATAGATATAATTTTATGTATTATAAAATATATAAACATGTGGATAAAATTATAGTTACTATATCCATAAGTGTATGCAATAAAGTCTGAATGTTATGATAATGTTATCTGTAACTATTTAAAAAGCATGAAAATGTTTTTAATTTGGAAATTTTATTTATTTGTTTGTTTGTTTGTTTGTTTGTTTGTTTTTTGTCTTTTTTGAGACAGGGTCTCATTATGCAGTTCAGGCTGGCCTTGAGCTCACTTTTGTAGCCCAGGCTGGTCTTGAACTCACGTTCATCCTCCTGCCTCAGCCTCCTTAAGTGCTGGGATTACAGGTGTGCGCCACCATGCCTGGCTTCAAATTTGGAAATTTTAGATCTTTGTTTTTATTTAAACTTAAAAAAGCATTTCATTTTCCATTTTTTTTTTAAATATATGAAACAAAAACTGTGGCACTTCATATTTAGCTCAGTGTATGGAAAACAGATACCATGTATCTAATTGGCAAACAAACAAGTGAATTTCACAGTCTTCCAGAAAAATTCTGCTTTTATTTTTCAATTCACATAAATGTTGTCAATATGCATTACAACAATTGTACCAACATTGATAAAAAATTTACAAAATGAATCCTGAAAGAGTTATGAAGAGGTCAAAATTAAAATAATACACAACTGATAAGTATTTTACTAATTATAAAATGATAAACTAATATGCTAATACACTAGTTCTCATTAATTGGTAAAAAAAGAACCAATAGCCAGTTTATAAAATAACTATATTATTATATATACATATTATTCTCAACCGGTACACATTAATTCTAGAATAAACACATTATTCTCTAATGAAATTTGAATCTTTCTCCACTTAATAGTAGAGAATGGCAGGATGGAGTAAACATGATCCAATTATTTGCAATCTATAAGGGAGATATTAGACTACAGTACAAGTAAGTGAAAGTAAATGGATAAAAAAATTATACACCATTATAGAAGTGTATCCAAAAGAATGTTCAAGCTATTCTATTAATATTAGACAAGAGAATGTTTTGGTCAAAATTTGTCACTGGAGGCCAAAAACTGAGTCATAAGACAAACATTAATCCATTAGGAAAATGAAACAGTTGTGAACATAAATGCACCCACAAACAGAGCCCTCCCAATTTAATGTGAGAGAAAAATAGACCCTCGACAGCAATATTTGAAGACATGGAGACCCCAAGTTCAATAATCAACAAAAGAATGAAGGAAAAGTTCAGGAAGCAAGTAGAAAAATTGAACAATAGTGTAAACCAACTGGCTATAACACATCTCTAGAGAATTCTGATCAGCAACAATAAAATACATGGGATTTTCAACCTTACAGGGAAATTGTCCCATTAAAGCATATGTGAGGAAGCCATTAAATAAACCCCAACAAATTTTAAAGCCTTTAAATCACACAAAATATTTTTTTTCACTAAAGTAAATGAAATTAACTCACAAAGACAGGCAGAAATTTGAGAAATTCACAAATACATGACAAAGCAGAAAGCCAAATATTACATTTTTTACTACACAAGCAAACTAAAGCAACACACACACACACACACACACACACACACACACACACACACACGAGGGAGAGCAGGAAATCAGTAACTACACTTGTGGAAATAGGGAAGTAAGGGCAGGGAGAGGAAAGCCTGAGGGTGAGGTTTTGAAATTGATTACAGCATGTGAAATGCATGTACAACTTCTTGAATATGTACCAATATAATGTTAATAATCAATTTTAAAAGGTTCAAAGAAGAATTCACCAGACATATGACAAAATAACTTGAGATCAACAAAAACATATCAAAACTTACGAGGTGCAGCTAAAGCAGTGATTAAAGGGAAATTCATGGCTATAATGTTTATATATCAAAAGATGTCTCAAGTTAATGATCTACTCTTCTACAAATAGCAAAGGAAGAGCTAACTAGAAGGAAGGTGAGCCAAAGGAAGAACGTAATAATAACTAGAGCTCAATGAAATGAAACAAATAGAAATACTAATAATAGTACGAATGAAACCAACTCAGTTTTTTTTTTTAATCAACCAAATTAATGAACCATTAGCTAGACTGAAAAAGAAAAGAATACTTAAATTACTAACGCGAGGAATAAGAGAGGGATTCTCTGTACAGACCTCAAGGGAATTACAAAGATCCTAAGAGAATACTATGAACAATTGTATGCAAGTAATGCAAATGACTTTGATAAAATGGATAAACACCTAGATAAATACAAAAACTTGTGGGGCCCAGCAGGATGGCTCAGTGGTCTAAAGCATCTGCTTAGGAAAGCTTGGGCAGCTGCAGGGACTGTGGCTCAATTTCCAGCACCACACGCCACGCCAGCCCTGCCCTCAGCGCAGGCTGAGCTGGCCATAAAAACAAACAAACAAACAAACAAACAAACAGAAGTTCTGAAACAAGAAAAAAAAAACTTGAGTAGAAAATAAAAATAAGACTTTCAGCAGGTATAGTGATTGAATTAGCAATTCAAATTCTTTTTGTGGAGAACAGCTCCTGTTCAGGTGGCTTTACTGGTGAATTCTATCAGCCACTTAAATCTTCCACCCGTCTTAGAAAAAATCATCAGAGGAAAGAGCATATCTAAACTTAAGCTATTATCCTGATAGAAAACCAGACAAAAATCACAAGGAAGAAGAAACTCCAGATAAACATTTCTTATGTCGTTTTAGGACACTGAGGTCACCCTTGGACTACGTATATGATGGTGGTCCCATGAGATTGTATCATATAATGGAATTACAGTCATCTTTAGTTTATGTAAATATATGTTGTGAAGGCTACACAACTTTAAAATTTCCTAATGGCACAATCATATATCAACACATCTCCCAGAAGTTTCACCCTCAGTAAGCAACACATGACTGCACATGCAAGTAACTTCTGTAGAATTCTTAGCATCTCAGTTCAGTCTGCAAGGTAGGCAGCAGGCTGGGTAACTTGGCAAGACGGTCTCAAAAGATGTAAAGGTCAAACAATGCAGCTCAGTGGTAGCATGCTACTTGGTTTAACCCCCAGGACCAAGATGTAACACATATCATGTATGTGGTATATATGTGCCAAAATATTAGCAATACAAATAAAATATCATCCACCATGACCAAGTGGAATTTATCCTTGGCTAATTTAGAAAGTGAAGATCAAGCCGGGCGTGGTGATGCATGCCTCTAATCCCGGGAGGCTGAGGCAGGAGGATTGGTGCAAGTTCGAGACCAGCCTGGGCTACAAAAGTGAGCTCAAGGCCAGCCTGAACTGCACAGTGAGACCCTGTCTCAAAAAGACAAAAGAATAAATAAATAAAATTAAAATAAAGAGGACATTTAAAAAAAAAAGTGAAGATCAAACAATGTAATACATCACATTAACAGAAAAAAAGTCACAAAGCAAACTAGTCATATTAATTGATGCAAAAAAACAGAAATTTTATGTTAATTACAAGATCAAATAATATGTATATACAGTTATATTTTGTATTTAAAACCTAGTTCACAAGTTAATTTTTTTTAAAAAGTGGCTACTAACATTTGTTATATCATATTATATAGTTCGCAGTAGTAGCTGGTGTCTACATTTTTGCCAGACCATGGCAGTCTTGTGGTTGTCTTAGTTTGAAGACCGGTGCTTTCACCACACTGAGCTCATCCTTACACAATCTCTTTTCTTATTTACCAGAGGAGAAAACAGGTGGGGAAAGGCTAAGCCATGCAGGGTGAGCACACACCACCCATGGCCAAAAATAGAAACGCCAGCAGAATTTGCTTCTGCTCTTAAAATTGGAGTTTGCCCCGCTTACATCACTGTTTTTCCTTAGAGGGCTTACACCGTTGTTGAATCGGTTTAACATTTAACTTTCAGGGTTTACTTCTTCCTTTTGAGTTGTAGGAGGGAGTTTATTTCCTGTTTTTGTTTTGTTTGTTTATCTTTCCATTACTGGCAATCAGGTATTTTGGCTACCATGAAGGCAGGATATTTGTGTGCTACTTGTTATGTTTTTTTAATTATTTTCCTTCCCTTTCCTTTTTGCTTTTGTTATGTCATTCCTCAAGATTACTGCTTGGTTCTTCCAGCTGAGTCTGGCTTACTCTGTACCTGAAGCTACCAAACACCTAGACAACTCAGCGATGTCTGTCTCAGCGATGTTTCTGTAGCAAATGCTACGGAAACACTGCTGCTTATCCTTGCAGCAATCCCCACTGCACGGATGCACTACCCATGTTCCCGGGCCTTATTGCCAAGGCTGGGGGTAACAGAGGGACCTCAGCTAGAAGGCAGCCTCCACAGTCCTGGCGTACCCACCACGCCACTCCTCTGAACATAAAATACATGTGGACCAGCTCTGGGTCCTAAAAGTGTCAGTGTGTGCTCATATACAGTGAGGTCATTATTAAGTCTTTCAAAACTTCAGTTTTTATACAAGTTTGCTGTAATTATTTTCTATGGAAAATTGAGTTTTATGTTTCTTATTCTTGTAGATTATATTCTATGAATTTAGAATGATTTCTACTTATAAATTACCCACCAAAATATATATGGCAATTCCCAACTTTAACTGCTGTAGCAGTGCTACAGTGAGCAGAGTCTCTTAGACACTCTTAGTGTTAGTCCTAAGCGTCCCTAAACACTGTTTCTAAGGGCCTACCTCTGTGGCTCTGTTATGCTCAGGTAGTTGCTCACCTGTGGCCCCCTTAATGCCTCTGCTTCTGGTGGGGGCCCAGGGCCAAAATAATGGAACAAAAGACTGCAAAAGGGGCTGGGGGTGCTAAGCATAGTCTATATAAACTACCTGGAGCAAATTACTTTGCTTCTGAGCAGTTTTCCAACTGTCAGACAGGAAGGACTATTGCTTGTTTTATAGCCACACAGAAAAGGTATCAGCAGAGTATAATACGTGGAAATCCCATTTAAGCTGGGAGTACCATGTGTTTTGGTAATTTCTAGCGCCTTCCTCTGAATATGCCTTACCTCAGTAGGCCCTATTAATCAGGGTTCCACCCAGGACCAGCCCAACAAGACTGTGTTGCAGCCTACATGATTCCAGTTTGGTAGGTCAGTTTCAACCTCCAGTCTCAGCTTCTGACGCCGTCCAGTCTCAGTTTCTGACGCCGTCTAGACAGCTAGGGCTGGGAGCTATCTACCTGGGATAGGCAACATCCCTTCGCAGCCTCCGTGAGTCTGAACAGAATCTGATTCCTGATCTGTGCCCGATGCTGCCCTCTGTGCCTACCACAATGCTGGGCACATGCTGGGTGCTCAATAGTTTCAGAACACAAAAATGAATCACTAAGAACTGGGAAATAAAGGAATATGCCAGGCACAGTCAACCTCCAAGCACTTACGGCCTCTCTGAGCTGAGCAGGTCTTAAAGAGAAAGTCCACAACAGCAGAACAGCAAGCCCATGTGGCTGAGCATAGCGAGGGCATGGTGACAGGGACTGCAGCAGTGCGAAGCCTCCCTCCCAGGGGGCCACTGCGCTGATGACAAGCCCCAGGCTCAGCGAAGCGCACCGCTGCTGGCAAAGACCTCTTATTGTGGCTGGGCCTTTTGCTTTCTCCTAGGAGTAAGATTCTGGATGTCTTCCTTCGCAAATGAGTCCATTCTGGAATGGCCTAACAGTTAGGATGTGGGTTGGAATGGCCAGAATGGTACATTTACTTTGGCAGTATGGAAGAAAACATTGAAAGGGGGAATAAGATTTGGGTTTTGTTTTGATAGTTTGTTCATTTATGTTCCCAGGCAAACATGCATGAATAATGCTAAACTTCTCCAGCTGAGTGTGGTGATGCACACCTGTAATTCCAGAGCTCTGGGAGACTGGAGCAGGAGGATCACAAGGTCAAGCCCAGCATGTTTCTTAAAAAGCTCTGGAGATACAGCTCATAGGGAAGACCCTGGGTTCAAGCCCCAGAAAAATAATAATACTAATAATAATACTAACAATAAGCAACAGCAAAAATAATTCTATACAAAATGGCACAGCTCTTTGTAAGCATGGTTTGGAAACATTTCCTTACCTTCTTTCCTCTTCCTGTCCCTCTTTCTTTTATTCCTTTCCTTCCTTTCATCTTTCTTTCATATACCATTCATTGAATAATTACTAATCAGCAAGTACTTATTAGGCATTTATATTTCAGGTACTGTAGCAGGTAAGGGGAATGCAGCGGTAATTACCATCCATGTGCTAGCTATTGTAATAAAAAATAATCACTGTGGCAAAGCTGCAAGAGTAGAGGCCTCAACTCTCAGTTCAGAGGGGCCAAGAAGGACTAAGGCTTTTGAATTGGATCCTGAAAAGGAAGGAAAATTTGGCTATGAAAAGAGGGGTAGGGCATTCCAGGAAAGAAAGTTCATGCCCCAAGTGAAGCTGGGAGATCAGAGGACTGAGCTTAAGGATGGCGTAGGATGAGCTGCAGCCAGAGGAAAAGGTAAGGAGGCAAGCTGCAAATACATTCTCAAGTGGTCCTTTCATGAGCCAGTCCAGACTTGGTGCTGGGAGAGCCAAGCAGGTGGATGGTGACATGGACCGTGTGCGAGAACATGGCTGTTTCTGGACAGTAATAATTACAGGGAGTACACTGCGAAGACAAATGGGTGGGGAGGAGAGCTGAGATGATGTGAGCAGGGCGGGGGAAAGACGCGAAGCTAAGGCAGGAATGGGGAAACTGGACTGCAGAGACTGTCAGAGGGCAACATTTCTGCCAGAGGATTGACAGGGTGTGGTGGCCAAGGACTTAGAGAAAGAGGACGAGGAAGGCAGTGACTCATGTCTGCAGCTTGAGGAACTGGTTGGGATAATGGCATCAGCCCAGACCAGGAGCAAAGGAGGAGCAGCAGGTTAGGGGAAGACGTGGGTCTGGAGGATACACACGGACTCGCTGCACTGCAGGAAGGGTGCACACGTCACGCAGCTCAGCAGGGCGAAGGACGTGTGATCTCGGGTCTCAGGGCTGCCCGGATGAGCTCGGAAAACATCAGCCCACTGAGGACATGTAACCTGAGAGTGGGTGAGGTCACCTAGCAAGACCGTGTCGTGGTAGAGAAGATCGAGAATACAGACCTGAGGAGCCCTAATAGGAGAGAGTTATGTGAGGAGAAACAGATGAGACGGTAGGAGGGAGGCTGGGACAAGCAGGAAAGCCCACGGAACTGAGGGCGTGCCACTCTGAAGTGTGACATCAACCCAGCACCTCCAGGCGGGTGCGGTCAGTACCAACCTGAAATCTCCCTTCTTCCTTCCCCACCACAAAACAGGTCTAGACAGCTCTCGCCTAAAGACGCAAACGCATCGTACCAGATGGGGTCATTCTCTGCAGCACCAAGAAGCCGAAAGCTTGGAAGCAAGGCGTGGAGTCAGCCTCACGGCTCTGTGTTCTGCACTGCTTAGACAAGCTCACCAGACTCCTCTGCACAAGCTCCTGCAATAAACCCTGTGCCTCGGTCTCTCTCTCTCTCTCTGTCTCTCTGACTTCAAGTCCTGGAGCTTAGGGTCCTGACTGCAGGCTCCTGAGCCAGAAGCCTCCCTCAGGTTTAGCTCTTCCTCAGGGAAAATGTCTGAGATGCCTGATCTGCCTGCCCTTGAGCCCTCATCCTGCCCATGCCTGGATGTATCTAGGCACCTGAGTCCCAGGTATGAGACTTGTGCGGTCAGTGGGGAGCTCCTGCCAACCAATGAGCCATCCAGGAAGACTTGCCTCATGTGCTGGACACTTCTGGCTGCCATTTCCCATGATGCTTTTCATCAAGTGAACCATCTTTTCATTCAGCACATGCACAGGTGCCATGTACTGTTCTAGAGGAAGGAACAGTGAGCAAAGCAATCTGCTTGCCTCCTATGACTTAGCTTAACAAGGGAGGGTGGAGAAAAGCCACAGAGCCTAGGAACACGGGAGCTGGAGTTGGGGAGAGGAGGCTATGGTTTTATTTTTTTTTATTTTTATTTTTTGTCTTTTTGAGACAGGGTCTCGCTATGCAGTTGAGGCTGGCCTTGAGCTCACTTTTGTAGCCCAGGCTAGTCTCGAACTCACACCGATCCTCCTGCCTCAGCCTCCCGAGTGGTGGGATTACAGGTGTGCGCCACCACGCCCAGCAAGGCTATGGTTTTATGATATTCAGGAAAAAGATGTTCCTGGGATAAGAAACAATGACTTTGAATACAGAGGCTGGCACAGAAAGGAAACTTGTGGTACAGTGAGCCTGTGGTACTCTGAGGACAAATAATGTGCATAGTGTGAACAGTGGGGCTGCCAAAGGCCCCAAGGCAGACCTAGCCTGGTGAGTTAACAGAAATAAGAATTCTATAGGGTAGGATGTGGCAGGGGAAACTGTGAAAACCCTCTGGTTTTTAAAAATATTCTGACATTTACTCTGGGAAAATGCATCAAATCCGTAGCATTGCTCTGATCTGATGCTCATTTCAGACATTGCTCTGATCCGATGCTCATTTCAGTGGCTATTCTATTGAGGCTAGGTCTCCAAGGAGGAGAGGGGGACAGCCGAAGCTCGCAAGCTGAAGACGGTTTCAGTCCAGTCGAGCGAGTAAGGAGGGCCAGTGGTGGTGACGGTGGCAAGTGGCTCGCTTCTATTCTAGGTGTCAGGTAAAAGTAGGCTCAGCAGCACGCTCTGATGGTTCGCATGTGATAGAGGAGGAGGGAAGCTAGAGTCATGCCAAGAATTTTGGTCAAAATGATCAGAACAGTGGTGTGACAGTAGAGACTAGGACAAAGGCAGGTCACGGGGCAGGGATGCATGAAGCAGTTCTCTTGAGGCCATGTTGAATTTGCAGTCTCTGTGAGACATTCACTTGGGGATTCAAGTAGGCACTTCTCAGGGCAAGCTGATGAGAGCCGCAGGCAGAAGGAAGCCAAAGAGAAGGGAAGTGGTTGAGGGAGAGAATGGGCGATCAGGATGCTTAAGTTTTTTTTTTTTTTTGTCTGAGGCAGGGTCTCGCTATGCAGTTGAGGCTGACCTTGAGCTCACTTTTGTAGCCCAGGCTGGTCTCGAACTCACACCAATCCTCCTGCCTCAGCCTCCCAAGTGCTGGGATTACAGGCATGTGCCACCACGCCCAGCCTAGGATGCTTAAGTTTTGTATTCTGAAGGTGAGAACTGGTGAGGTAGGATTTTGTGTGCCTGAGGCAGAGGTGAAGATGGGGGTGGGGGGCAGAGAGAAAGAGAGTTATCAGAGCCAACTCCTGAGCAGGTGGGGGGAGGATCTGGTGCTCCAAAGACTGACTTCAGAAGGGAAGGGGACAGGGTGCCAGTTGTTGACAGGCAGAAATGAATGCCAGGTGTTCAGGGACACAGGCAGAGGCTGTGGGAGCTCTCTTGGGAAGCAAGCAGCCAGACCAGCAGCTGAGGGAGGGCAGGAAAGGTGTCCTGGAGGCCTTAAGGTCCAGCAGAATTAATGAGAGGGTCTTAGAACAATGACGTGTCAGTTCAGCTCACGGCCTAATTGTAGGCCTGAAACTCCACCTGGTGATTTGAGCTAGACAGAGTGATTTTAGAAACTAATTGAAAATGAACTCTTATTTCATGTATGCAGAGTAGGAGTTGCATAACAGAGGTTCTATTTCACTTCCAAGGGTGTCTGGGGGTTTGAATATATAGAGGGTGGTATCAAAAATGACTTTGAAATATTTGTCCAAGGCAATGGGAGTAAAATGAATTCTGAGTTACAGAATAAAAATATCACAGTCCATAGTTAATGGGACCTAAAGTTAAAATTTTCACTGAAAAAAAAAAATCACAATAAAGAGTTGGGCATGCTGGCACATGCCTGCAATCCCAGCACTGGGGAGGCTGAGGCGAGGCTGCTGCAAGAGGTTGAGACCAGCCTGAGCTAAAAGTAAGCTCACAGCCAGCCTGGACTGCAGAGCGAGACCCTGTCTCAAGAAGACAATAAATAGATGAATAAATTCATTAATAAAGTATCCCAATAAAGACACTAAAGAGTTTGGCAAAAAAAAAAAAAAGAGTTTGGCATGGAATCTCTGGAGTTTCCCTACCTCTCCCCATCCTTTCACCCCTCCTCACACGCATGAGAAGAAAACTTTCAGAGTATTTTCAAAGACAAGAAACTCACACTACCTTCTTAGTTTTAGATATCAGAAAGTAACTTCAGGATTAGAAATTCAGTGTATTTACTATGAAGTTTGGCTTTACAATTTAATATTTAATTTATCTCTAAATTTTCAAAATAAAACCAGTACCAGAGCATTAAAAACTAACAAAAATCCCATTTTAGTTCAAGCTGGGCCCTAAGGAGACCCTTAGCTTTCACGTGCTATTCCTTCTCCCAACGCTGGGCTAAGTCAGCTGATTGAGCAAATGTTTGTATTTTCTTCTTTTCAAGTTTGTTACTGGAGCCACTGTGAAGCACAACTTCACTTAGAAAAAAAAAATGCCTCCACTTTTAAGGCGCTCACAGCAAAACACATTAGCAAATAACATTTAAGAATCTGTCAGATGTTGTAAAAATAGACATTTTTATATTTCTAATGTGCTCAAGTTATCTAGATACTGTAATTTAGAATAAAAGCAGTTCTCCAGTTGTTTTGCTGAAAAGGATTTTGAGATTTTGCTATCAATTTTCTATTTACCCAATTTCTGAACCACTTATGAGGGTTTTTTTTTAAATAGTATCTTTTCCCTGTTTCAAAATCAATGCGAAACTTACTTTTAGATAGGATACCAGCCCTAATAAAATGCACAGGGAACACCTTCCCTTGGCACCTTCTCTTTCTGCTGTTTATTCTGATTTACATACACTCCAAACACAACACAGAAGCGGAAATTATATTATTAATAGAGAATGAAGCCGCCTGTCAGTCTGTCACCTGTTCCCATGGAAAGAGCACGCTCAGCGACCAATTCTTGGTCTGCTTCTGAACCCGGAGTGTGCATCACCCTTGTGCAACGCCTGGAATTAGCTTGCGCGCTTGGGATCCTTGCAGTAGTTTCACTTTCCTAAGCGACAACAAAACGGGTTACAATTGCAAAACAGGAACCTGAAGCGCACATCCTATTACGTGGCGCATCTCGCTATTATTCTTCGCACTTACACCAATGTTTTCCCTGAGCACAAAGATTCCGTGGGCAGGGCGTCCGCGCGGCTCCCCAGCCCGCCGCTGAGTCAGGCCCTCTCCGTCCGCCCCTGCGGAGGAATAAAGCCTGGCGACACCGCCCGAGCCTCCATGGGCCGCGCAGGGCGCGCGCACGGGGGCCTGCGCCCGGTGGCCACCGGGGACGCGCCCGCCACCGTTGCCATGGAAGCGGGGAGCCGCCCCGCGCGCCGCCCGCGACTTTGTTCCTCCCGCTGGCCTGGACACAAGAGTCCCGGGACGCAGCCGTGCAGCCGAGGGCAGGTCGCTGACGGCTCTCGCGACTCGAACTCGAGCGGGCGGGCGTGGGAGGGCGGGCCGGGCCCTAGGCCGGCGGTGGCGCACAGCAGCGGGCGCCGGTCCGGTCCGTGAGCCTGTTTCCCCTTCAGCCTAGTGGCCAGGCCTCTGGCAGCCAAGGTAGACAAGAATGAGGCAGGGCCGCGACGAAGGGGCCGCGTACGACCTGGTCCGGCTCAGTCCGAGTACAGGGTGCTGCACGGGAGCCGTCGGGGCTACCCGCGCGTGCCAGCCCGCGCGCGCGCGCGTCCCGGGAGCCTCCCCGCCCCCGTCGACAGCGCGCCGCTCGCCCCCGCGCCGGTCCGGCCGTATGTTAATGAGGGGCGGGGCGGAGGCGGGGCGGCCTGGCGCCCGCGCGTGCCGGGCTGCGCCGCGGGAGGCGGCGCGATTGTGAGGTGGCGTTGACGCACGTTCCGGGCTTCTTAAGCGGACGCGACGACGGGCTGCGGCGGCGCCCGAGCGGGTCTCGGGTGGTGTTGGGGCCTGTCGTGAAGGGCGGCGGGGCCCCAGTGCGTGGCCCGGTTCTGTCACAGTGTCCCCCTCTCACCAACTCCCTCCGTCCACCACGGCCGCGCAGCCCCAGCTCCGGCTCCTTCCCGGCCGCGCCGGCAGCGGGGTGCGTCTCCTCCCGCGGCCGCCGGCCCGACTCCGGCAAGAGCTGGAGCTCCAGGCGCCGCTCCGCGCTGCGTTCCGCCGGTCCGCGCTCGGCACCGCCCCGCCGCCCGCCGCCACGCCCTGTGGCCCGCTCCCACCGCCTCCTGTCACCGGCTCGGCCACCGCCGCCCCCACGGCTGCCGCCGCTTCCTCTAGCGCCCTGCGCCCCTCGCCTCTCCCGGCTGTGCAGGACGCGCCGCTGCGAGGGCCAGCAGGACCGCGGCCGGCGAGCGCGGGGAGGCTCCCCAGCCGCCAGCCCGGGGGCGGCGGCGGCGGCGCGAACGCGGGTGTGACCCACCTCCTCCCCTCCCAGGACTTCAAACCGAGTCTGCACCTCCCCTCCTCCTCCGCCTCCCGCTGCTGCCGCCGCACCTCCTCCCCGCAGGACTTCAGTGAGCGGCGGCAGCAGCAGCTGAGCAGCCAGAAGAGGGACGCGTCCGGCTCGCCCCGCCGTCCCCACCCTCCGGATCCGCTGCCGCCGCCGCTCCTCCCGGGCCGCTCCAGCCCCGCGCCCGCCCGTGCCCCGCGCCCGCCCGCAGCCCCGCGGCGCCACCACGGAGGCGCGGGCGAGGACAGCGCCGCCGAGCCCCCCGATGCAGGCTGCGCCCCCGCGCCGCCGCCCTTGAACGCCGCGCCGGGCTCCATGGAGTCGCCCAACCACCCTCTGCTCGGCAGCCCCGGCGCCCTGCTGCCCGGCGCGGCGCTCGGCGCGGGCGCCTTCAGCAGCCTGCAGAGCCCGGACCTTCCGCACACCGGCGGCGGCGGCGCGAGCGCGGGCGGGGGCGGAGGGCCCCCGGGAGGCGCGGGGGGAGGCGGCCCCGCGTCGCCGCCGCCGCCGCTGCCCGGCTTCGGCACCCCTTGGTCGGTGCAGCCCGCGTCGCCGCCGCCTCCCGCGCCCCAGCCGCCGCCCGCGCCCCAGCCGCCGCCACCGCCCCAGCCGCAGCCGCCGCCGCCCGGCTCCGCGGCCACTGCCGCCCCGGGCGCCGCCGCCGCCGCCGGCTCGCTCAGCGCCATGCCGCCGCCCAGCCCCGACCCGGAGAACGGCTTCTATCCCGGGCTGCCGTCGTCCATGACCCCGGCCTTCTTCCCGAGCTTCTCGGCCGTGTCGCCGCACGGCTGCGCGGGGCTCAGCGTCCCGGCGGGCGGCGGCGGCGGCGGCGGGGGCGGCGGCGGCGGCTTCGGAGGCCCCTTCTCGGCCGCGCCCGCCGCGCCCCCGCCGCCGCCGCCCGCCATGAGCCTGCCGCCGCCGCAGCCCCCGCCGCCCGCCGCGCCGCAGCCGCCGCCGAGCCGGAGGTCCCCGGTGAGCCCGCAGCTGCCGCAGCCGCAGGCACAACAGCAGCAGCAGCAGCAGCAGCACCAGGCGGCCGCCGCCTTCTTGCAGCAGCGGAACTCGTACAACCACCACCAGGTGCGCACCGCAGGCGGCGACGCGGCGACGGGACGGGACGGGACGAGTTGGGACGAGACCGGACGGGAGGGACGGGGCGGGCGGGCGGGCAGGAGCGCCACCAGCCGACCCGAGCCCCGCGGGACGCGCGGCGGCCACCGGCCCTGAGCGCGATCGCCGGCGGCTGGGCAGTGCCGGGCGGGCTTTGCCCGCCGTCCAGGGCCCCGGTGCCTGGGAGGCTGGAACTCTCTCTCTCCACCGGTCGCTGACGGTCAGGGCTCAGGTTGCCCCAACGCCCGCTGGGTCTCCTGCGCCGCCCCCCAGACGGGAGGGCGTCGCGCCGTCTACGGCTGTCAAGGTCGCCTGCTTCAGGGTGGGCATCTCTTTAGTTTCTGTGTTTTTTTCACGCTCGAGTGCCGTCCTGTGGGTTTAAAAACCAAAGGACAACAGGGTTCAGGGTCGTATGTTTTCCTCGGGGACTTTGTGACAGCTTGGAGCGACCTTTGCCTTAGGGAAGGCGGTGGTGGGCTGTGTGTTGTAACTGGGGACCTGTCACGAAATATCGCGGACAAGATTTGTGGTTACCGGAGCCCTTTCTGACTCAAGACTTTTTTCAGTGATCCTCAGTACAGTTTCCTGAGGTGGCCTCAGTGGTTTATTGATATTGAAAGCTTATTTTTAAATATGAAGTCAGCATTTATTCTGGTGATAATTCTGTTTAAGGACATTTTCATGATTAAGGGTTGACAGAGAAACGGAATTTGACCTTAACCGGTGCTTGCTTAACTCGTGGAACTTCTTCCGTTGACCGGTTCTCAGGAGTTAACCTTTTAAAGTGTGAATGCTGTCTTAGTTCACCGCAGTAACAGTTAACAGTTTTGGTTGACTGTTTTCTTCACTGGTTCCTCCCAGAGTAAAGAGAATGTGCCCTATAAGGATGAAAACTATGAAATTTTAAATTAATATTCTACTTTACCACGATTTATGTCATCTTGAGCAACTGTGCTTTTTTGCCTGGGGCTTTTCATCTGTTTCATTGAAAACTTGTCACAAAAATTTAGAGGTAGTTTTGTGTTAAAGCCATAATATAGAACATTAGCAGAACATGTACCATAACCCATATTTAACTGCAGTCTACTTCTGGACAAAAAATGGGTTTCACTATGGACCCTACGAAGATCAGACAGGTTTCTTATGGAATTTTAGATCACTGAATGAGAACTTTGAGCATTGAGCCACTTTAATAAGGAAAGTAAGGGTTTCATGCGTGGAGTGATTTGTTACTGATTATGTGAGCACTTGAGAAACTTCATAAAGGTACTATTTATCAGGGTCCTTAAAACTAATTTTGTAAAAAGCAGGTTTAATTTTTCAGAGTATCATATTTATTGATTTTAAGTGACAGCATGGTATATACTTCCATTGATTAAATCTTTGAGCAAAATTGTTAAATGTGTTAACTCACTGGCAGTAGAATTACTAGCAATGGTTTCTGCTTGCAAAGAAGAGGGGCTGGGGATAGAGCCCCGCGGCATAAGCTCCTGCCTGGCAAGTGCAAGGTCCTGAGTTTGATCCCCAGTACCACCAAAAAAAAAATAAAAACCTATAGACACGTAAGTTTTTCATTCTTTGATGACAGCGTTTCATGCCATAGGTTCTAGACTGAAATATAATTTACTTTTGAAAGTGACTTTAAGAGACTTGGATAGATTCATATTTAGATTATTAAAGTCCACAGTTTATTGGCAATGTATCTCAGTGGATCCACCTATGGGTAACATCAGATAATTGCTTAACAGTTCATGGATAAGAGAAATAAAAATATATTAAAAGAAATTGTAGTAAAGCTGGAGTAAAATGCCTTAAAAACTGAAGAATGAAAAAAAAAACTTCTATACGAAACTATCTCAAAAGACATTTTTAACTCATATAATAGACTGTAGTGGTACAACTTGTTTTGGAAGGCCAAGATCTAAAAGTTTTCACAAACATAACTAGGATATTTTAATTGAGAAAGATCATTTAATAAACAAGATTTTGCAGAATATAATTGCACTTGGATTATAATGTAGATTGTTATACTTTCTCAGCATTTATTTTAAAAATGTATTAAAAAGTATCTTTTTCTTTAGCATATATGCAATTCTTGTAGGAAAAAAGTAACTGCATGATTCTGTATCTGTGAAACATGCATATAGTAGACAAGGGGAATCCTTGCCCAATATATTAAAGAGGTATGATCTCAGATAGGGAAATCTCTAGCTACGACGGTTTGTAAGGTGCTTAAGATATTCTCTTGCTTTGATGTACTTCAGTTTTTGCTTTTATGTGTTTCAGCTTTTAGTGGTCACTGGCATATTTAGCTCAGGTGCAAAAGTTGAGTTTGAATTCTAGACTATCGAGAGCCTCTGAAGTACCTGTGTTCTCCCCAGCCTCTTCTGAAACAGTCTCCTTGGAGCAACCATCAGAGCAGTGGTTGGGGCACCGGCAGCATGTCGTGGGGAGCTATGCATGGCAGAGATCATCGGAGAACCGGAAACATGGGGATTCCAGGAACAATGAATCAGATATCGCCACTGAAGAAACCTTTCTCCGGTAATGTCATAGCACCGCCGAAGTTTACGCGCTCTACTCCATCATTGACTCCGAAGTCTTGGATTGAAGATAATGTGTTCAGGACTGACAGCAACAGTAACACCCTCTTACCCCTGCAGGTAAGAATGGTGTGCGAGCAGTTTCAAGTCTTTCTAAAGTGGAAGTTGGATTATGGTGGGAGTGACAGCAGTAGATTAAAATTGACACATTTTCTAAAAATACATTTCTAGCTTTTAAGTATATAATTATCAAAGGGTGGAATACACAGGAAGAAGCTGAGAATGTAAAAATCATACACAATGTAGAATAAGCTTCGAAACCAAGCTTTCTAAAATGCAGAGAAATATTTCTTGCTTCTTAGAAATTGAAACTTTTCAATAACAGCTTCTTAGAAGTGTGTACTTGTATTAATCTCCAGCAGACCACCAAAATTTGCTTTCATTATAGCTAAGCTAAAATATTATGCGATGTAATACGCACAGATTTTTTATGGTCAGCTGTCTGTATACTAGAATATTTCTACTGCAGCTGTGACTTCAGCACAGTGCTGTTAAAATGTTAGAGCTGTTCTATACCAAATTTAACTTTGTCTCCACTGGTTCAAGGACTGTTTCTGTCCAAATGTAGCCTAATAATTATGGTGGTTAGTCTTTTTTTCCCACACCATTTCATATTTTCTCAAGTTTCCCTTATGACTATTTCTAGTGAAATTTATGTTCCCTCAGATTTTGAGAGGCTAGAACAAAGGCTTAAGATAGGAAGAAGAATTTTGATTGTTTTTTTTTTTTTTTCTTTCTTTCTTTTTGGGGGGTGGTTGGTATGGGAAGGAGAACTGCTCATTTCTGATGAAAACTTCTATGCTATTGAAGGTGAGATCTAGTTTGCAGTTGCCAGCTTGGGGCTCAGATTCACTCCAAGATAGTTGGTGCACTGCAGCCGGAACATCCAGAATAGACCAGGTAGGCTGCACAGTGTATATTCTTCAGGATTGTGGCTAGGAGCTTAGTATTTACATTCTGAGTAGGATTTGTCATTTACAATTCAGTTATACTTATTTGTGCATATATCAGTGGGAATTAAAACAATTTATTTTTAAAAGATCATGTGATTTACACTACCTGATATGAAATAGTCATTTTCAGATTTCAATGATGTGTAATCATTCCACATTTGCAAAGCTTAATAAATATTTTTGGGAAAAGGAATTAATCATGTACCCAAGAGCACCTGACTTTAAACATCAGTCAAACTAAACAGATTTTATCTCCTTTAAGAATGATTTGCAGTTAGGTACAAAGTCATTGTTTACTTCTTATGATCATGTTTTACAAAACCTTCTAGTAAGTTTGTTTCTTGATATTTTCTGGATTTGTCTTGAGATATATTTTTGGAAATGTATTTTGTCTTGGTTTAGGATGTAACCTTTATAAAAACTTTAGGGTATAGTACTTACTTGTTCTAAACATTATTATTGCACTTTCTGCCTTCAAGTTAACGTATTCTCAAGAGCCTTGTGGTTGCAAAATGCTGTTTTGCTGCAGACTGAATTTGAGTGTGTGCCGAATGTAAGGGGCTGAGGATTATTATGGGACATGATAGCTCAATCCTTTGTTTGGGAATTCTCACAGGAGCCAAGTTTGGTTGAGTGCAGAATTGACATCTTCTGAGTTAAGTGAATGAAACCGGTGTCCTTAGCTAAGGCTCTTTCTCAATCAATTTAATAGCAAGAGATGATTTTACAAGGATGTAAGCAGATTAATAATACATTTGTGAGCATTCTGATTTAGAGGATTAGCCACAGTTTCAGTAATCAGCCCATAGAGTTATCTTAGACAAGTCCTGCCTATTTGTCCAAGTTGCCATACCAGTACACAAGGCATAGAAATCTATCTCCACTTAGAAGTAGTAGCTGTCTCATGTAATTGGCGATTTTTATCTTGTTAATATGTTAATAGTTGAGCTATTTCTATTTTCTTTTTTATTCTTGCCCAGCTAACTTGTCTTCGTGGCATTTCTACTTATGGTAAGCCTTTTTATAAGGGTTCCGATGAAATGCAGAAATACCAAGGAGGTTTGTATATTAGGAAAGGAAAATCATTGTGATTATTTTGAAAATGGCAAGGCAAGTATTTTTAGAGAGGAAAAGACCTGGTTATTCTGAGAGTGTATGCAGAAGCCCTAGGGTATGTCTGGGTGCTGGGGCAAGAGCAGATGTTGAATAGTTAATTACTGAAGCAGCTTTTGTGGGTGGCGTTTAGCTGGAGAGCAGCTCTCTGCGCTGGCAAGAGGGAAGTGCTCGGAGGAAGTGTTCAGACTGGGCTTGGGAGCAGCTTCCTGCCAGAATGCCCTCCCCTCAGTCAGATTTCAATCATAGCTACTCTCTGGACCAGACTTACAACCTTTTTACAGGTTTTATGTAAGGTTTTTTTTTTTTTTTTTCTTTTTTAGGATGAATGGTTTTGGTGCTTAAAGATACATTTTTGGTAGACTGTTGGAATAATAGCATTTTGTGTGGACTCCTGGGTATAGGTCTAATATGATGAAGTTGAGGATAGTAATGGGAAGTGAACTGAGCTCAAGAGGAAGATCTGAAACTCAGATCTCATTTTCCTCTCAAACTTTATACTGCAGCATGACATCAGCTTAAACCGAGATTTCACCCCTCTGGGTCATAGTTACTTGATCTCTAAAGAACCTCGAACTAGGTCATAGTAAGCCCTTTTCAGAAGCTCTGTACTTTCTCTGTTTTGCCATGTTTCCCTTCTTACCTCCTCACCCTAATTCTCTGGCCTCTTCTCTTTTCAGACTATGAGGGGCTTCGGCTCTTGCAGGGAGGCTTTCAGGCAGTGGTCTCAGGCACCTGCAGTCTGTGACCTTCCTACTAGACTTAGAAGTCATGTCACTGGGTCCTTTAAGTTCTTTCTGGATTCTTATATAAAATTTATTCTCTTTGCATAAAAGGTTGAGGTATTCGAAGTTGAGAGTCTTAAAAATACAGCCGCAGCTGCTACAAACTGAATTGATATCTTGAAATGTCCAAGCACAAACAATTTTAAAACAAAATTAAATTTAAATTTAATACTTTAAATATTAAATTTAAATTTAATATACCTTGAATATCTGAGATTATTTCTATTTCTGACCTTCTGTCATCATATGCATCATTTTAATACAATTGTGTTAACAAATACAGTATTTAAACATTTAACTTCTCCCTTTTTTTCTCAAATTAAACTAGGTTTAGAATATACTAGTTTATAGAAGGCAGATGCTAATTTTTATGCCTGGATACTCTAAGCCTTAAGCTATACCAAGATCTGAACATGTAACTGAATTCAATACATGGAAAAAAAAAAAGTACTTTGATAGGTTGATTTTATTTGTTATAAAGTCAAATTTTGGGAGTTGGCATTTCTTTAAGAATGATGAAAAGTCTTCAATTTAAAACTTAAAAAATACATTTTTGTGTATATTTTTGAATTTAAAATGATTATTAGATGATTGTTAATTTTTGACTGAGAATATACTTTTGAAGCAGTGTTAGCTAGTTATTTTTGCAGGAAATCATACTCAAAGCTGTGATTTCTAAATTACTTAAAAAAAAGAATTTTCAGTTAGATGTCAAGGTTATAGTATTTCATTCATTAATACTTAACATTTTAAATTACAGTAAACATCCTTTTAACTGAAGTTAACATTACTTACAATTTTATACATGTGTCTTGATTATTTTTCTGTCATTGCTGAGGCAAAATACCCAGCACTCAAGGTTAAAGGAGAAAAGGTTTATTTACCTCACCTGTTGTAGAGATTTTAATCCAAATCCATAATATGCTGGCTCTAAGACAGGGTGCTGTGGCAGACTGGAACTGAAGAGGAAAATCAGCTCATGGCAGACAGAAGGTAGCAAAGCAAGCCTGGGCCGACCACAGTTCCTTCTGTCACCGGTATCTCATCCAGGATGCTTAGGACAGGTCACTCTCACCCCCTTAAGCCTAGGGACCAAGGTCCTAGCACTGCGCCATGAATCAGTTCCAGCATCACACACTCTAGATCCAGCCACCTCTGAAAAAACCCCACTTAGGACGTCGTGGGGCTTTGAGAGGGTATCTAGACACAAGCCATGACAGTGTGGCTCAGCAGCTTAACGTAAACACAGCAACATCAAGCAGTTACCAAATGGGGTGCAAAGCCTGTCTGTGCACTGGCCTAACCCTAGGTGGGAGAACAGCGGAAGAGTCAGTTCTAGATTTTGTCTGTATCACACACAAACTACCTTGAATTCACTGAAGATATGTTCTGCCAATATTTAATATCCAAGCTATTACAATAAAATTATGAGAAGTCATGGTTTGGAGATACCTTAGGCATACCATTTAAGCCTTAATGCGTGTGTCTTAGTTGCCGTGTTGTCACTGAAATGCAATACCAAATCTTGACACACAGAGTTTAAAGGAGAAGAGGTTTACTTTGGCTCGCAGTCAGAATTTTAGGCTTACACACAGAAGCAGCATGGTGGAAGGGCCAGAGGAGAGGCAAGCTGCCCAGATCATGGTGACCAGGAATCAGAGAGAAGACAAGCTGAAGCAGACACCGACCCTTCCATGTCTGATCCCGGGGACCCACACCTCTTGCCAGACCCCAGCTCCTGACAGCAAGTGAGCTGTAAGACCCCAGGGCTCAGTGCTCTGCCAGCTCCCTGCCGGGGAGTGCAGCAGGCCTTTGGGGCCTACCATCACCTGACGTGAAGGGATGCACATAAGAGTGATCCACGTACAGTGCTCATGGGGAGCAAAGTGGTCCCGCCCCTTAATCCAGATCAACTTCTGGAACATAAGACCTTTTCACACTTGTGCACAGAAAAGAAAGAAAATAGGCTCCGTGTGCATGCTTGTAGAGTGGACACTTCCTGTGTTACATTCCTGTCCTGTGTTTAGTTCTTTAATTGCGCTGAAAATACAGCCAATATAGGAAGCATTATTATGATAACTCCATATCAATAAAGATCAGTACTAGTGTGTTGATTTTTTTTTAATTGCCCAAGGACTTCTATTAATTTTTAAACCGTTAGCAATATTCATGAATACAGAATTTTCAAATATTCTTATTTCAGAAAAATGTACTTGTTTTATAGCCAGATTTATTTATTTTATGTATCTAGCACAAGGTCTACACTAGTGTTCCTCTCAGCACACCCTAGGGGTGAGGCCAACACACAGGGGATTGGACCCTTCTTGGTGTATCTGCCTAAGCAGATACTTGAATTCACTATCTGGCTGGCTCGATAACCAGATTTTTTTAGAAGTCAGAATTCAATCCCTCAGATTTATATAATGAAATTATATAAATGTGTATGAGCCTATATGTTTCATTACATTCAAAAGTTTGAGATGTTATGACTTGTGTGCTATAGGCTGTTTTATGTTTATTGTTTTAAAAATCATATGAAATGCAATTAATGTTTAAGAATAAAGAAGTTAGTTAAAATAGCTTTGCTCTTCTAAAGTAGGAGTATTTAAAGATGTAAGATAAGAGCAAAAATAGGGGACCCTGTAAATGGTCGTCCCAGATTCACTTGGACACATGTATGTAAGCTAAAGTTAATACATGCTACTTTTTTGAGTGACAACTCTTGTGTTGATTGAATGGCGCTTACTGATGTTCATGATGTAGTTTCCGTAAGACTTCTCCCTTTCATACCTTAAAGCTTGTCGGAGAACCATTGACAGTGCGCATAAACTTACTTCAAAATCTTATTACATTCTAGAATAAGGTCATACTCCTTGCAGTGCATGCGGAAGGTGCCTCTTGCCCTCCCCAAAAGATGATTCCTTGAGAAATATCAATGGTGATATTAATAGTCACTATTAATTAAAGTCATAGATTAAGGAAGATACAGCATAGGATAACTATTTAAAATTGTGAGCCTGAAAAAGTGGGTCTGAACTGTACCACATACTCTTCATATTTCCAAGAATTTAGGGTACATACATAGAATATAAAATATGTAAGCACTTATACCAGCAGTTCTCAACCTGTGGGTTGTAACCCTGCCAGGGATCAAACAACCAAAACACAGGAGTCGCCTAAAGCCATCAGAAAATACATAATGCATATCAGGTATTTACATTCTGAATCATAACTGTAGCAAAGTTACAGTTTTGAAGTGGCCACCCAAATTATATTTTGGTTTGGGGTCACCGCAACATGAGGAGCTGTATTGTGGGGTCACAGTATTAGAAAGGTTGAGAACCACTGACTTATACTCTTAGAATCCACATGGTACATCATACCTTCAGAGAGCTTTGGTTTTGCTTACTTAATATGAAGTTTTTATCATGACCATTTATAATTTTATCTTAAACACATCTCTTGAATTTTTAATGCAGTGATAATCTTTTCTTGGGTGGTTGGAATTTTGATGTTGATACCAAGGGCACATTAATGTCCCATGCTTTTTTTGTCTTTGTGTCAGATTTGACTTTCTAGTCTCTGGAGGACTCTGAGAAGCTTTGTAGTCCTTTATAATTACCATTTAAAAATATGGCCTCTGCCTTGTCCACATGTCTACAAAGCATTTTGTGGTAGAGATAAAGTAGTACTCATGTGGTAGGCATTTGGGGGCTACCTGTGTTCTGTGTTCAGAAGGTCCCTAGCTTAATTAACTTGGACATTTACTGAGACAA
Organism: Myocastor coypus; assembly: GCA_004027025.1. Taxonomy (NCBI): domain Eukaryota; kingdom Metazoa; phylum Chordata; class Mammalia; order Rodentia; family Myocastoridae; genus Myocastor; species Myocastor coypus. The sequence continues at coordinate 2,594 of PVJA010008635.1, read as the reverse complement.
GAAAATCAAATTAGTTGAGCATATGATAGTAGATGCACAGCAGACAGGAACATTTGCAGATTCTTAAAATGATAGGTCATTTTTGTGGAACTTCACAAGTTTTATTTATGTTCCTAGTGCTTTCAAGCCAGAAAACTCAGTTCAGTCCAGTATGGTCCTTAAGCCAGCAGTATCAGTGTCACCTAAGGACTTACTAGGAGTAACCAGCTGTCAGGCACCACCCTAGGTCTGCTAAATGAGACTGGTGACACATCACAGTCAGAACAACTGATGGAGTTGACTGATGATGCAGTTAGAAAAAGAGCCTGCTGTCTAGCACTTTTATTTTTTCTGCAGATGGAATTCCCTATATATAGTTCAGGCTGGTGTTGAACTCACTGCTTAGCCCAGGCTGGCCTCAACCTTGTGGCAATCTTACCACCTCGGCTTCCAGAGTACTGGAATTATAGGATGCACCTCTAGTCTAGTTCTGTATAGCATTCTTTCCATTATTCGCTGTTATTTTTCACTGTTTTTAATTCCTCGACAGTACTTTGTTTAGTCTACAGTAGTGATTCAGGCACCTTAGCTTTGTAATGTTCACAACCACAATTTAAACATCAAAGTAGGGTAAATAAATGAGCATATTCTTGGGAAAGCTTCTTAGGTTCCACATCTTCTGGATTGTGAACCATTTAGAAAACTTAACCCTTTTATGGGAGGTGGATATGATGCACCCATTTGAACAGTACACCAAATATATTTCAAGTGACTGACAGTATCTCTGGAAGCACATGGACCCAAATTAACAAGTGCTTCATTTTGACATCTTTGTTGACTTTCCCTCACTTAATTTTTTGATGATTCTCCTTTTGTTTTCAGACATAATCATTTTCTAAGAGTTTAATGTACCCTCATGCCCAAAAATGGGGGGGATGGCACTGACCTATTTGAAAAAGACTCCCAGGTTATTCTGAGGGCAGGGGCCACAGCCTTCTGTGACAGCGTTCCCTGTGTATTTTCTCACATACTTTGAGTATGTGTTGCACAGAATGTAGTATGAATTTGTGGGCAGTGAAAAAGCCAACTCTTTGTAGTAAGCAAGTTAAGGGACTAAATCAATGACTTGTAAATAAATAAATAAATGACTTGTGACAATGCAAAAGAGAAAAAAAATCTATCCTGAGACTTTGTGAAGCAAGAACTTGGTGAGGAGAGTGGGCGGGGGGGGGGGGGATTGCAACATGGAAAGACCAGTGGAGGAGACATTGGAGAGCAATTTGAATGTAAATATTTGAGGCATTAGGCTTTGTTCTGCTATCAGTCCTCGTGCTTTTGATCTTCTCGGCATAAGATATTTATGCATTCATTGTTACGAAATTCAGTTGACTAAGTCAGATAACATAAAATGCCTGATAGATGTTTAAAGTACGGTGCAATTATGGAATTAAATTTTTTTCCTCTTAGATAATTACTTTCCCAATGCCAGCATCTGTCTTTCTAGATATGTGAGAAACATTTAGAAGTTAAATAACATAAATGCTTTCTGTGTGTATAAAATTTCAAGAATCTATATAGAATGATAATACCTTACTGTATTACAGTGATATTTCCAGTGAAGTTAGAATACTTTTGATATTGTGTTTCAGATATAAATATATATATTTAAACATTGTTCCCTGGTAAAAGACATTATAGCTCATATGATCCTCAGTTGTGTTGGTGTTTTCTTCAAATACAAATTGACTACTAAGTAATATCAACTTAAATCAGATGTCCTGTTATATAAGAAAATTAGATAGTATATTTAACCATATTTTTTTTTAAATTGCATAGGTCATAAGTCTCTTCTTTTTTCCAGGATCGAAGTAGAATGTATGACAGTTTGAATATGCACTCTTTGGAAAATTCCCTTATCGATATTATGAGAGCAGAGCATGATCCTCTTAAGGGTAGGTGACTTTTACAACAATTTTACAGTATTCTAACCTGTCTGGTTATCTTACCAATTTAAATAGAAAAATAAACACTAATGGTACCTACACCAGCTAGTGGTGAATGGGACCAGAAGAGATTTAGTGTACTTGTTTTACATATACATATTCCATATATAAGTAAAAAGAAAATCATTTTACATTTTTATACAGTATTTCTTATTACCTTAATGTGAAAATCTAGCACACTGTCAATGTGAAGAAGCAGAATATGAATTGCCTACTAGAATAAAATGAATTATTCTAACCCCTAGCAGTTCAAAGCAACAGCAGCTGCCACCTTACACAGTTTCAGGGAATCAGGAACTCAGGGGTCATTTACCAGGTTGCTTCCAGCTCAGATCTTTCCAAGAATCCAAACCATGAATTTCTTTATATATATATATATATATATATATATATATATATATTATGGCTGGCTCAGCCTGCCCTGGGGGTGGGGCTGGCGCAGCATGAGGTGCCAGGGATTGAACAGCAGTCCCTGTGGTTGCCTAAGCTTTCCTAAGCAGGTACTTTAGATCGCTGAGCCATCTCACTGGCCCCAAACCATGAATTTCTTTGTAAAGCTTTTGTATTTTTAATTCTACAAAGCCAATTAAGAATTCTCAGGGTTAGCCGGGC